>PVLC010038511.1:0-14716 GCA_004027655.1 Graphiurus murinus | reverse complement strand
ACTTCAAATACCAATTTATAAGCTCTTTAAGGGGTCATTCTATATCTAACCATAACATTTTGCCCCTGTCCCCTGAAGAGTTCATGCCCGACTCAGAATGCAAAATGTGTTTAGGCCTTTCAAGAGTCCCCACAGTCTTAACAGTTCTAGAATTGCTGACAAATCCCAAAGTCCAAAGTCTCCTTTGAGACTCAAGGGGAACTCTTGCTTGTTCCTGTAAAAGATAATGAGGATCAAAATAAAATGGAACTTACATGCATCCAAAATACAATGGCAAAGTGTAAACACTTGCATTCCTAGAGGGAGGAATAGGACCATGGAAAGAAGGAATGGGACCAAAAGAGTAACAAAATCCAGAAGGGCAAGCATTTGATCTTGCAGCTCCGAGTCTGGTATCCAAGGAACTTGGTGGTGAGAAGTGATCTCCAAGGGGCCTTGGCAGCCCTACTCCTGCAGCCTGGCTGATTGCAGTGGACAGAGCCTCTTCCAGCCTGGCACCATGGCTTGCAGTTAGCAGCATTTCCTTGTGGTTGTTCCACATTTCTGGCATTTCTAAATCTTATTTTGTTTTCAACCCCGGCTTCTCACACCTTCACAAAGTGCCCCATTTTAGCCTGCATGTAGGTATTCTGGCTCTGTAGTATGTTGCCTGGCTTTCCAGGCTTTTCTATGAAATATGGGGAGGGGAGCCTCCATAGCCACCTTTTTCTACCAAAGCCAGCATTACATGGAGTCTAAGATGGGCTGCCAACAGATCAGGTAGTCGTGCCCTCCTTAACCATTGCCACTGGGGTATTTTTAATCACAGCCCCAACTCTATCTGCCACTTCCTTCTTTCCTTCCTTCCTTCCTTCCACAACATCATCTCTCTGGGCCACAGCTTTACACATGCCTTTCTTTTTTTTTTTTTTTTTTCCATACTGGGGATTGAACTCAGGGGCATTCTACCTCCGAGCTACACCCCTACCTCTATTTTTTATTCTTTATTTTGAAACAGGGTCTCACTAAGTTGCGGAGTGCCTCACTAGGTAGCTGAGGCTGGCCATGACCGGGATCCTCCGGTCTCAGCCTCCCAAATGCTGGGATTACAAGCATGTGCCACCACTCTCGGCTCTACACATGTCTTTCTGACTAAACCGCAAATCTATAGTCTATCTGCTTTGCTTTCTGTTCCCGAAATTCAGTGTATAATTCATTGAATGCAGACATCAATATTCATAATGCAGTTTGGATATTTCATTGAGATTTCCTCTGCCAAGTTAATCAGCTCATCATCATTAAATTTGGCTTCACACAAGATTTCAGGACATGGACATTTTTTTTTATTATTATTATTATTATTTTTACCAAGGTGTAACGCACGTGGTGTCTACTCCATTTCCCTATGTAGTTCTTTTTGCACTCCAAAATCTCCTGAGCACAGTCTCTACCATCTAGCCACATTCTGGCCCTTCCAATTTCCTCTCATGAACCAGTTTCAAAGAGTCACAATCCACATGATCAGACTTAGATGTAGCAGCATTCTCATTTCTTTGGTACCATTTTCTGTTCCTGTCAGCATTGTTGCAGCTATAATCTAAAAGCTATAATCTATAGCTTAGAGAAAAAAAAAGATTTATTTTCTTACGGTTTCTGGTTCAGTCCATGTGAGGCTGGGGACTCCGGATCTCAGGGCATGGCAGCAGGAGGCAGAGAGAGGGAGAACACATGGGCTTTGTTCCTCACATCTCAGAGGCATGAAGCAAGAGAGAGAACAGGAGGAGGAACCACATATAATCCCCAAGGCTGCACCCCCAGGGATCCACCCCCCAGCCACACCCTACCAGCCCAGGCCACACCCCAGATAAATCCATTACAATGGATTACAATCCTCATGACTCAATTATATCAGCTCCAAACACCAATCTAACCATAACCGTAGTGATACCTTCATATAGGGACATAGCCTTATTCGAACTATTTCCTTCACCAGTTTTCCTCTTTTCTTTTCCGTGCCTCCCTCCCCCAATCCCTGCTCATGACTCTACTGGTCTCTCTCCTCATTTCTCTAAAGTCCCTTTTGTTTCCTATTTTCTCTCTAGTTTCTGCATATGAGAGAACACATAGGACTCTTGACTCTCTGAGACTGACTGATCTCAGCATAATATTCTGTAGTTCCATCCATTTTCCTGCAGATGACATAATTTTGTTCTTATCCATGGCTGAATAATATTCCATTGTATATATATACCATATTTCCTTTATCTATCCATTTTTTGATGGACACCTAGGTTGGTTACATAACTTGGATACTGTGAATTGTGCTGCTATAAACATGAATATGCATATATCACTATAGGATTCTGACTTTAATTCTTTTGGGAAGATACTGAGGAGTGTTATACTTGGGTATTATGACAGTTCCATTCCTAGTCTTTTGAGGAATCTCTATACTGATCTCAGCAGTGGTTGTACTATTTTACAATCATACCAACAGTGTGCGAGTTCCAAAAGTGATTTGCAGATTGAATGCAATTCCTATCAAAATACTTTTATTATATTATTCACAAATATCTTTTAAGACACGTATTTTGAGGTGCTGAACACGATGTATATCTTCTGTTCATCCTTCCTGCCATCCTTTCATACCCACTTGCCATTCTTCTCTACCTACTCTGTGCTCAAGAGGATGACTATGGCCCTAACCAACTTCGTCCAATAGAACTTTTGGTGATGATGGAAGTGTTGTCTGCTATGAGAGCCACTAGCCAGCCACATGTTGCTATTGAACACAAGAAATGTGGCGAATGTGATTGAGAAAATGGATTTTTAATCTTTTCTAATTTTAATAAATTTAGATAACAATGTGGGGTGAAGTAGTTCTTTTAGCGGGCAGTTGAATTCTAGTGTCCAGTTGGGTTTGGCCAGTAAGATGCACTAACAGTAGATTGAGGAGTAGAGAAGACTGAAGAGGGTTATTTAATTCCTTGGCCCTTCCTTGGGTGGCCATGATGGGTCATTGTGTCTTCTACCAAAGCCCTCAGTGCTTGCTTGACAGACAGCCCTGTCCATACAGTCACCACCTCCAGCTTGGCAGACTCTTTCTCTTCATGTTATGGTTGAGAAGTAGTAAAAACAGCCTACTGGGTGGAATGCAGAGGAAAACACACCAAATGCTGCATATGTATGAACGTATCACATTGAATCTCAGTATGATGTATCAATAAAAGCATAAAAAAAACCAGCCTGCTATAGGCACATTACTGAACTGGTCTGGTAGGTGTTGCTATCCTACCATATCCACACCATTGCAAACAATCCTATCAAGATTCTGCTTTGCTGCTCTGCAGAGTGTGTGATCTATTTCCTACTATCTGTTTTCTGGACCCTGCCTGAAGTACTGAAATAAGTCTTTTTTTTTTTTTTTTTTTTCAGTACTGGGGATTGAACTCAGGGACATTCTACCTCCGAGCTATACCCCCAGCCCTATTTTTTATTCTTTATTTTGAAACCAAGTCTCACTAAGTTGCAGAGTGCCTCACTAGGTAGCTGAGGCTGGCCGTGAACCCGGATCCTCTGGTCTCAGCCTCCCAAATGCTGGGATTACAAGCGTGCACTACCACACCCGGCTTGAAATAAGTCTTTTAATTTTGATTGCCACCCAATATGTGTATGCACTTATGAGTTATAATGTGATGTTTTGTTTCATGTATACCTTGGGTAATAACTTAGAAAAAACAATCTTGAAATTCTTATACAACCACCAAAGATCTCCATAGCCAAATCAATCTTGAACTCAAAGAACAAAGCTGGAGACATCACACTATCAGACTTAAAATATGCTACAAAACTGTAGCAACCAAAACAGCATGGCATTGGCATTAAAAAAAAAAAGATACACAGATCAATGCAACAGAAGAGAGAATCCAAGAATAGCCCAATATGTTTACATCCAACTGAATATTGACAAAAGAATCACAAACATACAATGGAGAAAGGACAGTCTCTTTGATAAACGATGCTAAGAGAACTGAATATCCATATGCAGAAGAGTAAAACTAGATCTTGACTTTTCATCAGGTACAAATATCAACTCAAATAGAAGGATTGTACTACCAGACCTTGTTCTGTTGCTTTCAGCTGTGACTTTTGACCTCACATTTTGAAAAATGAGGTGTTACCTTCCTGACTCTTCCCTCTGTTTTCCTCTATTCTTTTCACCTTTCTACATCTGTCTAGCTGCTATAGTTGAATATTGCTTGTTTCCCAAAGGCCATGAGTTGAAGGCTTAATCTCCAGCCTGTGGGAGGTCCTAGAACCTTTAGGAGGTGGGGCCTCCTTGGGAGAAGTTAGGTCACTGAGGGCATGCCCTTGAAGGACATATTGGCACCCTAGCCCTTCCTTTCTTGTTCTCATTTCTTCCCAGCCCCCATGAGGTGAGAAGCTTTGCTCCCCACCACTTTATTCTTTCTCATCATGGGTCCAAAGTGAAGAAGCCAAGTGATTGTGGACTGGCACCTCTGAAGCCATGAGCCATAATAAACCTTTCCTCTGTTACATTGGTTCACCTCAGGTATTTTGTCACAGCAGTGAAAAACTACCATACAAGTTAAACTTTTATTTTTTCCATTATGAGTGGGGGGTAACATTGACATTCTATTTGTCTATTCAATTGTCTATTCTTTATCTATGAAGGCTTCTAAATATTGGCAGAAAGCAATCAGCATTTATGTACTGTTTGCTATAGAACTAAGTACCATATATTTTCTTTTTTCTAGGGCTGTTATCACAGTCCCTTTGCTAATCAGAAAAAGTTGTTCCTAGCATCAGGGTCAAATGTACTTCCCCATCCTCCTATCACCTCCACTTGTTCAAAATAATGCACATTTTGGAATCAGTTCTATTTAGACTATAGTCATTGTGTATACATTTTATTTCTTTGAGTTTTGATTTTTCTCTTTTGTTTTGAGGGGAAAATTACATATTTCTTAACTGAATTTTAAATATCTAGAGCCATAGTTATTTTATTAATTTCTTAGCATCTTTCTTATTTCATTTTCCTTCATAGGACAATTTTCTTAAAACTCAAGGACTCTATAATTGCTTTCAGGGCCTGTGGTCTGCTTTCTACCCAGGGACTTCTTCTTCATTGGCTCTACAATTTTCTGTTTGGCTTTCTTGTTTTATGCCAGCTCTGTCCTTCCCTGCTTCCTTACTTGGGAATACACCTTCAGGTAAATTATTCAGAAAAGGTATGGGTAAACACTTATATGTCTTGGAATGATGTCTTTTTCTCATTCTTAAGTTGTATATACAACTCAGGTCCACAATAATTTCACCTTCAAATTTTGAAGCTTTCTTTTTTTAACATATTAGAAATGTGTTCAAAATTTTTTTATGCTTTTATTATTGCATGATAGTCTCACATCATCAGGTAGTTCAGAGTGATAGTGACATACATGCATACAGCACTTGGTGAGTTTCCCCTGGCTTCCTCCCTACTCTCCTCTTCCCCATACAAGGCATTGACATTGACATTGGTATTATCACATAGGTACATAACATCAATGGAAGTGATTCTTTCATTGATTCTCCCTCCCCTAATTTTGAAGCTTTGATTCTGGCATCCTTTGGCATCCTTCATTGCTGATTAGAAGTCTAATCCCGTTGGATTCAAATTTCCTTACAGTTCCTTTTTTATTCTGTTCCCCCTGGAATCTCAGGAGCATCATCTTGGGTGATGTGATATTTTTATGTGGGTGAAGGCCTTGGTCTTCTTTTAATTAATTCTGATCAATATTGGTGTCCCTCTTCATCTCTTAGAATTACTCATGTTGTTTCTCTGCTAGTGTCTTCCTTCCCTAGTGTTGCTCTTACTGCTTTCTGAACATCTCTTAATTAGCTGTTTGTTTTAGTCAGCACGCTTACTGCTATGATCCAAACACCTAACATGTGAAACTTAGAGGAAGAAGGGTTTTATCTGGGGTCTATAGTTCTGGGTATTTCAGTTGGCTGGCTTCCACTTGGGAGCTGGAGCTGCAGGTCCTCAGGGCATTATGGAGGGGGCAGTGGTCCCTGCTCCCCCTGCTCCCTGCCCCCACCAGGGACCTTCGGCAGCCAAATCCTGCCTACAGATATGGCTGCCTTGTCTAACAAATGAGATCTGGGGGAGATTTAAATACAAACCACAGCCAGGCCAGGTAGCATACACCTGTAATCCTAGTACTTGGGAGGTTGAGACAGGAGGATCACAGGTTTGAGGCCAGCCTTAGCAACTTAGCAAGACCCTTGGCGACTTGGTGAGACCCTATTTCAAAATAAAAAAATAAGAAGGACTGGGGGTGTAGCTCAGAGGCAGAATGCCCCTGGGCTCAATCTCTAGTACCAAAATCAATCAATCAATCAATCAATCCAAATCATTACATTATTGAATCTTATGGATTTTTTCTCCATCCCTATTCTTGACTTTTAAAAAATTATTTCTTTGTCTTTTTTGCTCACTGCTATTAGGAAATGTCCTTATATCTACTAACTTTCTATTAGCTATATTTAAGTAATTTTTTTTTATTTTGGCAAATTTACATTCCAGGAAATGTTTATTGTTCTCTCATTGTCATTAGAACACTTTCCTGGTTTTTCTTTATGGATATAATGCCAGGTGAAATCTCTGTTTCCTTGAATTCTATGTCTTTTGGTATGTTTTCCGTTTCTTTTCCTCAAAATATGATCATCCTTAGTTGTCCATTAATTTGTAAGGGTGAATAAATAGAAATGTTATTTTATAGTATGTTTATCTTTCCCCCTCAAATGTTTGATTATATTTAGCTACCAAATCTTTTTGCTATTGTTGTTGGTACTGGGGATTGAACTCGGGGGTATTCTACCTCTAAACTCCAGCTCCAACCCCTTTTTAAATTTCTTTTTTTTTTTTTTTAATTTGAAACAGGGAGCTGGGCATGGTGGTGCATGCTTGTGATCCCAGCATTTAGGAGGCTGAGACCAGAGGATCCAGGTTCGTGGCCAGCCTCAACTACCTAGTGAGGCCCTCCACAACTTAGGGAGACCCTGTTTCAAAATAAAGAATAGAAAACAGATTTGGGGGTATAGCTCAGAGGTAGAATGCCCCTGAGTTCAATCCCCAGTCCTGAAAAAAATAAAATAAAATAAATTTAAAACAGGGTCTCACTAAGGCTTTTTAAAAAATTTGAAGCAGGGTCTGGCTGAGGCTGACCTCAAACCTTTGCTTTTCCTGTCTCAGCCTCCCAAGTACTAGGATTATAGGTGTGTGTCACCATGCCCAGCTGTGAAGTCATTGTTATGAAAGAGTAAAAATGCTACCAGGTTCTGTGTATGAAGTGGGTCTTATCAACTGGAAAGCTTCTCTCTAGGATGTGCCTATACAAGCAGGCCTTCATTTAGGATGCCAAAACCCACACCAACTGCCCTGCCCTCCCTGAACAAAACACAGTCATGTGTCATAGCCTCTTGATGCAATCAAAGGATGAGGTAAGTACAGGATGCAGGAGGCTGCTGCCAGTATAACACAGCATGTTGTTTCACTGTAAGCATGTTTTGTAAGTAGGAGTACACCTTAAGATAATAATGAAAGCATAGTATAGTAAATATATAAACCAATACCATAGTCATTTATTGTCCTTATCAAGTACTATGTTCTGTACATAATTGTATGAACTGTGTTCTCATGCCATGGGCTGTACTGCAGATTTGTTTCCACCAGCATCACGACAAACACATGAGGAGTACATGGTGCTATGATGTCACTAGGCAGGAGGGATTTCCTAGCCCTATATGCAGTCTGTTGTTGATTGGAGAAACAACTTTACAAGGCACACGACTGTGATTACATTTCTTTAGAAGGAAAACTTTGGGAGGGGTGGGGGCTGGTGTCCTGCCCTGCTGAGAAGATGAGTTCCTTCTTCTTTGTCCTTCACTGACCCACCCTACAGGTGTCTTTAAGGTTGCCAGCACCTGTGCGTTGATTAACCAAATGACATACTGACATTCTGCCCCATATGCTTTGCCTTCCTGAAACCTGTCAAACTTTCTTCTTAAAAACTGTCAGTCCTACTCTCTTCCCTGTTATTGGTTCTATCACATTTAAAACCCCTTTCATCATTTTTGGGGATACTGGGAGAGAGGGAAAGCAAGTTCATAGCTTGCGTTTGCCATCCTGTGATGGAAGCTTCTGGAATATCAATTTGGCTTCCCAAGGTCTGTACTCAGAGCATGTCACTAAGGTCTTGAGCACAATGCCTCTAAAACTTCCCTCAATCATCTTAGAGAAATAAACTCAAATAATTTGATGAAGAAATCTTCCCAGCTAGAAGTCTGATATTTGCAGACAAAATGGCCAATTGTTTATCTGAGCCTTTACTTTGCAGTATTGTATTGAAAATTACATATGAGCTCCTCAGTAAATCGCTGTTGAATGGATAGATGGATGAATTAATAAACAAATGAATGACTAAATCATTAATTCAAGAAAAATAGTGTTAGAAAGTAGATAATATGTATAATAGTCAATAAAGAAGTGGGATGGTTTACATATGTACATTCTTTTTTTTTTCTGATACTGGGGATTTAAACCCAGGGTCATTCTATTCCCCTTGCCTTTTTTTACTTTTTTTGAAACAAGGTCTCACAAAGTTACTGAGTGTCTTGCTAAATTACTGAGGCTGGCCTTGAACCTGTGATCATCCTGTCTCAGCCTCCCAACTACTGGGATTATAGGCATGTGTCACCATGCCTGGCCATAGTGATTTTTAAAATAATTGTCTTGAAACTTACATGGTTATTCTGAGGTTATTACCACTAATGAACATTTGGGGGGCTCTATTTTGAACTTCTCTTTGGATGCTGTGCACATTTTTTTTTGTAGTTTTCTTGGTGGGGGGAAAATCCTTAGTCTTTGAAAGTATAGTTGATTTTTAAAAATAGCCAAAAAGTATGAGTATATTCTTTAGATTTGGAATGAGTGATAGGTTATGTATGTGGTTAAAACCATGTGATAAGGTTCCAAATAGAGTTGCAAAATGATTATCAATGAAAATTAAAGAAAATTGCAGAATAGCAGGTCCTTTGTGTGTGTGTGTGTGTGTGTGTGTGTGTGTGTGTGTGTGTGTAAGTAAGAACAACAGTAGCAGTCTCTGAAGTCTATTCTGTTCCAAGCTGTCCACTCTAAAGAGTATGACACTCCTGTCAATGTGGAAATGAGACTCATTTTTTTAAAATCACCCGCTGTACATTGTCTTCTTTGCTATTTCTTTACAGTCATCACTGTAAGGTACGTTAACAATGAGAACTATCATTAATAAGTGCCTGCTCTGTAAAGCCAGAAACTTTATACATGTGATTTATTGTGTTTGGTCATGGCCTTCACTTTTACAGCTCAAAAATTAACATGTGTAGGACACTAAGCTAGACAATAAAAGAACTAAAGTGGAATGTCAGGCCCACCAAACATGAATTCTGACTTCTCTCCACCTTGCAATCCCTCCTGGACCAACACTGCTTCTCTGTCACACATGAGGAGACCCCACTGAGCTGAGCCCCCTAATGAAGGACTAGGTGATTTGGTCCTGGCTTTCAGTCCAGATATTTCTCCATAGCTTTCTCCTTTTCCTGCTTGTTTGTCATAATCTTTCTAGGTCAAGACTGTCTCTACAGCCAGTATCCACATCCATCTGGGCAGTGTGCAGTTCTCTTGCATGTCTAGGACAAGGATACAGTGGTCTGTGTACTTCTGCCCTGCTACCCTGCCAGCCTCTGGCAGGTAGGTAAGAGGCAGGGAACACAGGGCAGTGTGTGCTCCACAGCCCTTGGTGTTCTAGGGCTAGGACTTTACTCCCTTCCTCCTGTTCTAGCTGAAGGTATCCACCTGAGCCTCTGACTCCAGCTTTGATCTCTTTGGCTGCTAAATTCGACCTTCTTCTGTCCTACGGAGGCCCAGCCGGGACCAAGTCTTGAGTTTTTCTTCTTTCTGGAGGTTTGTATGTTACTTTGCAGTTGTCAAGACTTTAGGCAAGTGGGGGGTGGAGGCAGTCTTCTCCTACCTGATACGCATTGGCAATCAAAAACTGTGGTTGAATCAGTCTTGCTCCTGAAAGGTGAAGCATAGGGTGACATCATGAGGATAGATCTGATATGGGGGGGGTATCTGAAGGTATATATATATATATATATGTCAGGGGTGCTGCTAGTTGTAATAAGAGAACCCAATGACTGAGACTGGCAAACAAATTTTAAGGAAAGGTTCTGGTTATATAAAAGTCATGCTTGTACTCAAGGATAACCATGGATAACAGGTCTGAATGGAGTAGGAGACCCTGGCTGCCACTGGTCATCACTGCAGGGAGTCTGACCCCTGCACCCTTGGATACAGGGCCAACAAAATGTACTTCAAAGCCCTGCTGGTCTGTGAGCTTGAGACCCTCCATAGGCTGACTCATTTGCTTCCATGGGTCCTAGAAGAGTTAAGCAGTTTTCAGATGGTCAGATGCTTATCCTAAACACCAGGGACATAAAGGGGTTGAAGACATCCCGATCAAATGCTTGAGAAAGTCCCATTCAGTGCCTGGCCAGGTGTTCAGTAGAAGTTTGCTACACATATAAACTCTTTTCAAGGTGGGAGGATGCAACTCTGCATAAATTTTAAATATGCTTATGCTTTTCTGTGTGATCAGATCACAGTCATAAGGGCCTATGGATTGGTTGTAGATTTGTACTATTCTCTGTTGGGTGGGATGTGGATCCTTCTCTTTTCCAGAGACTCACATCCCTGTTCCCTAACTCAGCAAAAAGTCTCAGTCCTTCAATAAAAGGTGTAATTACATGATCTGTGGGTATTGTTCAAATGCTGACATTATCCCATTGGGCTATGATCCATTCATCATGTTGAGGAAAATGTTTTGAGAGCCTTTGTTGTGGAAGGGTTGAAATTTTAAATGAAGGATTAGGTTATCCAAAGGCAATGTGGGACTGTAAAATGTTTTGGAGTAAGGCAACAGCATGATGCAAGTCATCTCTGGAAGCTTGCTTTTCCTGCATTTCTTCTCAACAGACTCTTGGACCCCTGTGTCTGAGTCTTGCCTTCTGTCTTGGAACTGGACATTTGGTCTTAGCCTCTGCTTACTGTATTGGATTCTAGGGATGCTGTAACAGCCTAAAGTGGTGACTTGAAACAATAGAAATTGTTTTTTTCACAGTTCTGGAGGCCATATTTACAAAATCAGGGTGTCTGCAGAGCCATGCTCCTTCCAAAGGCTCTAGGAAACAATACTCTGCTTCTTCCTAACAATAGTGCTTGGCATTCCTTGGAGTGTAGCTGCAACACTCCTGTTCTTTCTCCTCTTCACAAGTATATTCTCTGTGCATCTTCACATGGCTTTCTTTTGTGTGTATATGTGATACTAGAGATTGAACCCAGGACCTTTCTATCTCTGAGCTACAACCTCAGCCATTTTTATTTTGACACAAGGGCTAAGTTACTGCTTGCTCATCTTGAAGGACGATCCTCTTGTCTTAGCCTCCCAAGTGCTAAGATTACAGGCTTATGCCACTGCAACTGGCCCATATGGCTTCTTATAGCGGCACCAGCCATGGATACAGGGTCCACCCCACCTTAGTATGACTTCATCCTACCTTATTGCATGTGTGAAGACCCTACTTCTGGATAAGGTCACATGCTGAAGGGCTGGATGGGAACTCTATAGACACTATAGTTCACTTATACATCTCTGGACTATGGATTCATTCCCTTTCGCTGGAACTCCTATCTTTACTCCTTAACTCAGGATTTTGCAAGAATAGAGTCTTGCAGAAGTTCATCCAATTCCCCTATTCTGAAATCCAGAGTTCAGAATTTGAGTATGGTAACTGGGTTCTGTCCCTGGTATAATTAGGTTACCTTTATTCCTCTGTGAATCATTAACTTTGAAAACTGCTGGTTCTATCTGTGACAACCAGTGATACATCATCTTTAACCAGTCTATACCACCATAAAAAGATGCTTCTCAAGTCCTAGTTTATTGCTCCATGACACAAATGGTGCATCTCAAACAAACTCAGCCAATTTTCAGGATGATTTCTGGGCTGCTTAAAAAGGCTTCTCCTGCCAGCTTTTGGAAAATGTTGCTTTATAGATTATTATTTTCTGTTTCAAGAAAAATCCCTGAATTTGACCCATTCATGTAGCTGCAGTGAGACGATGCATCTCTTATCCATAAAACTTGAATGCGTGGGTGTCATAAGTGATTTCTCTGAAGTTAACTTTTCCCATACTTTGAGTTATCAGTTTCTGTCGAGCTGGTGTGCATTTCAGTTGAGGTTTTATTACATGGTGTTGGCAGCGCATTATGTTTTTTACACATGGATTTGATTGAGAAATGAAGCTGGAATAAGAATGAGGTAGCAGCAGCATCTGCTGCAAGACTCAACTATTGCTGTTGTCAATCAGCCTGATTGATTAAATATGGTGATACACATTTTCATTAAAATGAAATACTTCTCTTGAAAAAGGACCGTTTTGCCAATAGATTATATGACTCTCCTGAAGAATTTGCCCGAGGAAGAGGCCTGTTGGGGGAGTATAATGACTAGAGATAGCTGCCACAAACAGGAGAGTTCAGATTAGATCTGGGTCGCTTTGCAAATTGAAAAAAAAATTTTTTTTTTCATATGGAAGAGGTGTAGGAGGAAGCCCTGTGAAAGGGTTGGAGTTCGTTGGCTCCCCAACCCTGCCCCTTAATTCATTGATGTCCCGTGGTTCACTGGTTTTGAGGCATCTGGTAAGACCCAGACTTTGGTCAAGTGAAATTCCGTTTCTCCCAGTTTTCATTGAAATCCATTACAGTGTGCTGCTATTATACAAATCTGGAAATCTGAGCTCCAAACAGAGATGAGGCCAGAGATTCTGGAGAATGAGAGTGGATGGATTATTTCATTGACTCGCTCCGGGTCCCAGTAAATATGATCCCTGTTTGCAAGACCCTGAAAACTGGATAAACTTCAGAGAAGAAGTGGTGAGGAGTTAGGTGTCAGACCATTATGAACCCAAAGGTGAGGCAGGAAATCAGTACTACTCTTTGAGGGAAAACTAGTGATCTGATGGTTCCTATTTAATTTTAATATAAGTGATTTGTTTTTGCTGTATTATGGTCACTCCGGTTTCCTTGGCCAAGGATGGGTTTTCTCAGAGTACTGATTCTTTACCCTAGCTCAGGTCAGGCTAAATTCCAAGGAGCTTGTTGATTCACAGCCCCCAGGAAAAATGTCTCCTGTAGCAATCCATTTAGGATGATAACCAAAAAAGCTTTGCATTAGTGTAAAACACAGGATTTCAGAACAGGGCTTTTCAGAAAAATAAGTGGGCAATAAGAAAGGAAAACCCTTTAGAGTAAGTAAGTCCTTTAACGCAGAGAACGCTTCTGCTGCGGGGCTTGTGTCAAGACTAATCTTGTAGGATTGAGATATTCGCAGCTGTATGTAATTTAGGTTTCGGGTTTTCCTTACAGAGGGATTGCTCCTGAAATAATCTTTCTCACTGCCCTCCCCACCTCCATCTTCTAAAGCTTGTCTGTAGACTTGGGGATTACTTACAGATTTTAAGAAGAGCAAGAAATCTTTGAAACACCCCAAACAAGACCACTTGAGAACCTATTTGTTTTGTTTTGTTTCTGGTATGAGTGTTGAACCTACTTTTGAGCTAGACCCTCATCCTTGTTTTATTTTGAAATAGTGTCTCACTAAGTTGCTGAGGGTCTCGTTAAATTGTTCAGGCTGGCCTAGAACCTGCGATCCTTTTGTCTCAGCCTCCCACATACTGGGATTTACAGGCATGTGAAACCATGCTCAGTGAGAATTTAGCTTTTTTAAAAAATATTTTGTCAAGGGGTGGGTTCCAGCTCTCAGTCAACTTTTTTTTCTCTGAAATGAGCCACAAAGGATAAAAACCCTACAAAGATTTGTGGATTTAAATTTGAGGTTTCCTATTGGACCCAGAGACTTTCCTTTAGGGTATGACCTTTGCTTCTTATCAGCTGCTTTTTTTGCCATCAGCCCAGTCATCCTGGTTGTCCAGCCAAGGGCCTGGAGTTTGACTGTTCTTGGTCAGAAACAGGGAGGGCATCAGTAATTAGGTGGGCAGTGCACACCTGTCAGGCAGATCTGTGGACAAAAAGCGAACCAAAGCTCAGAAGTCCCAGAAGTGTGCAAGTTAGGTCAAGTGTCATCAATTCAAACACTGTTACAACCTGATTCAGAGATAAAAAGTCTAGTTAATAAGGGATGGGTATCAATCTACCCCTAATGCAGAGCCTAGTCTAGTATCTATGTCTTTGGGAAAATGACTTAATCTTTCTTTATATTACTTTCCTCATCAGGAAAGTGGAGGTTACACATTTTATATGGTTATTGGGAAATGACTAATGTTAAGTAAATCACTTGGCTCAGCATGTGATACACAGTAAGTGCTTCATAGTTTGTACAGTTATGATTTTCAATTTCTAATGGGCTCCTTCAAAGCCATTGTAGACCTGATGAATCTGAGAAGGCCTGGGTCCTCAGGGCAGGGACAAAAGTGGCCAGACTGGTGGTGAAAATGATAAGAAGAGATGGTCCATTTGGACAGACCTGTGGTCGGGCCAGCATTCTTAGAGCCAAAAATTGAGAACTTGAACTATTTTTTCCTTTTGGTACTGGGGACCCCGCCACCCTTTTT
>PVLC010038510.1:0-14648 GCA_004027655.1 Graphiurus murinus | reverse complement strand
AAAAAAAATAGCTGAGTGTCATCTTCAAAAGTATGGCTTAGCGCTTTTCTGTAAAGAGTCCTTTTGAATACTAGATTTTTCACATGAAAGAAATGAGTTTTCCTCCCATAGAAATGAAATTAGAGTCACCAGAAACAGGAGTTTTGAAATCCTGGAGACCCAGGATTTCCATCAGAGCCTGAAGGGTTAAGCCTTGAGCCACCACTAGGTGTCAGGTTGGGATTGGTTTTAGGAACAGGAGCTCCTTAAAGGAGTTGCTTCAAATAAAATGAGGCACTTTCTCTGTTAATTTCAGCTACTGTTCAATTTCTTTAAATAGAGACTCTTACTCTGCATATGTCAAATCTTGGGAGCCTTTCCCTTTTATTTCTCAGGTATTTACAACCATTTAAACTTTTCACCTCACCAAGCAAACCTAGCAGGAGGTAGATTTGGAAATAGGGAGGTGTGACTTAATGGGGTCACATTGTGAAGACAGAGCGGTTCTTTTTTGTCTTGTATCCTCCATAATCTCCTTTACTTCCTCCATCCTAGGATACCTGGAACAAACATGCAAACTGAGAAACAGTTTTGTACTTAGAACATAAACCGAGGTAGGGCTGCTGCCCATTGCCATCCCCTTATAAGCACATGGCGGTTTTCCCACTGATGTTCTTCAGCTCATCTCCCCATCATTAGTCCCTCCTCCATTCCCTAGCTGAGGTCCCCAGCATTCTTCTTCCTGAGTCCTTCTAGTTAATTTAGCAAAAGAAACCGACAAAGAAAATGGCCCAAATTGGAGTGTTAATCACTCAACAATTTGCCAATTCCAGAAACACTGTGTTTTAAAAGAAAGTTTCGGATGGTAACGTTTTAGTGCCAGAGAATAACAGTTTAGCACAATCAAACGAGATGCTGGTGGAGAAAATAGGATGACTTGAAACCCAAAAGAGGGTGGGGACTCTCTGTTCTGGAAATACTTCCACATGGTTGCATGGTCTCTCATAGGTAAAGCTCTGTTCTAGGCATGTGAAGACATTTAGTCGGGATTGTAGGTATAAATTGAAGATGTTTTCTTTGTTTTGCAGGAGTAGGTAGGTTAACTCTACCTTAAATAAAAGATAAAAAGACTGTGCAAAAGTAGCTTTCTATTTGTGAAAGAGAACATACTTCTATGAGACACAGCAAAGCAATAAGAGAAATACAGATATGATGATATCACAGGGTCATCAGGGGCAATAATGCAGGCACAGTGGCTAGGATTTCAACATCTTTAGAATGCCTCATTACACAAAAAATATCTTTTTTGCAGTGTATTTTCTGATTTTTAACACATTTCAGCTTCATCCATTCATTTATTCCTTCAAATAGTTTTTATAGTATCTAATAACTGTCACCATTGTTTTGGGAACTAAAAATACTGCAATAAACAGGATCAGGAACAATAGTGTCCCAATCTCAAAGGAACTTGTGTTCTAAGTTGGCAAGCAAAAATCAAAGTATAAGTTAATTCATTTCAGAAATATTAACTCTATAAAATGAGGAAGGCAGAAGTAAGAGTTAGACACATAAGAGTGGATTTGGTTTTCCATATAAGCTTTTGCAGAGGTAAACAGGGTGATGCAAATGAGCAAAAAGACTTAGGTTCCTTATGTGCATGATCTTGAACAGAAAATAAGGGTTTGATTAATTTATATTTTAAAATAGGAATAATTTCAAAGTTTGAGGAGTGCATATATTTTACTAGGCTTGAAATGACTCTGTGGTTGAAATCTGAATTCTGAGACAGAGCCATCACAAGGCCTTTCGAAACACTTTGCAGAAAAAAAAAAAGGTCTAGCTGGTGTAAAATTTCTGCATTTTCAACGCTATCTTAGAGTGTTTTAGGAATCCCAGGAAAGTGAGCTTGTGTGTTTTTTAGGTGTTTTTGGTTTTTTTTTTTTTTTTTTTTTTGCCAAGATTAGAGAGGGCAGGAGGATTTGAGTTCACTGGGAAAATTCTAGCATAGATTACTGCCAAAGTGAATGTTCAATAAACCTATTCCAAAAGTCTCTACTCTATCTGAAATAACACTCAAACTCATTATCATAGCTTATAATGTCTTGTCAGTCTTTGCATTCTAAGATAGTTTTGCACATGAAAGTGTTCCATTTAATTAATTTTCAGACTAGTCCAGAAGAAGAATCATATTATGGCAACCTCTGTTATTGGTCTTACAACATTTTGGGGGGTGGGTATATTCAATATTAAACCCAGGGCTACACCCCGACCCTCTTTATTTTGAAACAAGGACTGACTAAGTTGTTAAGGCTCTGAATAATTTTCTGAGGCTGGTCTCGAACCTGCAATCCTCCTGTCTCAGTCTCTCAGGTATTGTGAATTTAGTTGTACACAACAATACCTGGCTTTTCCCAGACCTCTTTGTTCTTTTTGGCAGAGCTTGTCTCCCATTATGGTGGCTAGAATTTTCAGATAGTCAGAAATCAGCTCCCTGAGTTCCTTAGCATATAACTCAGTTCTTGCGAATGAGACAAGAGAGAATATATGGAAATGTTTTTCTTCTCTGTTAACACACCCTTTCTACTTTTGAACATTGTACTGTGAAGATGAGAAGCTTAGAATTATGCAGCTATTTTCTAATTATCTAGCCAGAAATCATCAAAACCTGAGGATGGTAGGAATATGGAAAGACTTTAGATATTTAGAGATAGGATTTTATCCTTGAACAAACCCCAAAATATCCACCTCTTGGTTTACTATTTTGTAAACTTACAAAGTGCCTTACTGTTTATAACAAGTTTTCTTGAGCATTCTCATTCTTTTACAGAACACATGATAGATGATATAACAGTCTTTTATACAGCTGTGTGGTTGGTTCTATGCAAGAGTGTAAAATTCATGCTCAATAAATACCTCTTTTTTGAGTGAATTTATTAAGACTTAATTATTCAATAAACAAAGACTACTACTACTTTATACTTTGAGGTAAAAAGAAAAATGGTCCATGGATAAAATAACTCAAACAGCAGTTACAACTGAGAGCTAAGATTTTCTTCATAACTAAACTAACTGTTCAGTAAATATGGAGATCCCAGGAGATCTACTTCTCTTTATACTCATGTAAGGTTTAAAATACATGTTTGTCTCCAGATTATTTCTCTGAGACTTTTATTGCATTAGCAGAATCACAATCCTCTCCAATATATCAGTAGCTATTGCATTTTGGAAAAGACCACTGTGGAAGTTATCTTTCTTACAGACCAAAATTGTGCATGTTTTTATTTCCCATGACTCCCCTCCAAACCCTCTGTTTAATTTGCTCTTTTCAGTAGCACTCATCTTGCACAGAGCAAGATGGGTGGATGTGTCTTCTCTTTTTGTATTCCAATTTGTAGTTAGACTTTCAAATGCTTGTATCACTTCCTCCTTGAAGCAACTGCTTCATTTTGCATTCAAATCTGTATTTATTGGCATTTTCTGAATCTTAGAAATCTTGACATTCACAATAAATATTTAAATATTACTTATCTTTCACTTCCTGGGAAAGGGTATTTTCAGTTATACCTAGAATTATGATTTTTAACCTGGATGACTGTTATAATTTTTCATGATAATATAGGTTTACAGCATAGTGTATTTTTAAATGAAATATATTTTTAAAATTTAGTGTGATGTTTAAGGCATTCATATGTTTTTTCATGGCTAGGAATCAAACAGTAGCTAAGTTATATAACAGAGAAGAACAGTATTATATATATATATATATATATATATATATATATATATATATATATATATTTTTTTTTTTTTTTTTTTTTTTAAGAATTGGGAATTGAACCCACAAGCATTCTACCTTTGAGCCACACACTCTGGCCTCTTTTAATTTTTATTTTATTTTGAAACAGAGTCTTGCTAGGTTGCTGAGTGTTTGGCTAAGTTGCTGAGGCTGTCTTAAAACCTTCAACCCTCCTGCCCCAGCTCCCCAAGTACTGAGATTACAGGTATGGACCAGTATAACTTTAATAGTTCAAAATACTATGAATTCAAACATTGCCAATTTTTAACTAATGTATTAGCATTTTATTCTTTTTCTAGATATTTATAATTAAAGTATAATATGCTTAGATCCCACCCGATATTTTTCATAGAAAATTTCTACTCCTAAGTTTATTTTTAATATGCTTTTATTGATGCATTATAGTCTTACATAATAATGTAAATCATTGTGACAGTGACATACATGCACACAGCACTTGGTGCTTCCCACACCCACCTGGCTCCCTCCTCTCTCCCCCTTCATCATATAGTTTACTGAGATTGACATTAGTATTTTCTCAAATGTACACATAGCTGATGGTAGTAATTCCTTCAATTAACCTCACTCTTCCTCTTTCTATTCCCTTAGACCTCCTCCCTGGTTCCCCTGAGGTTTCTCCTCCATTTTTTGGAGTCCTTCTGGTATCCCCATGACTCTCTAGCTTCTGCATATTAGAAACACATATGAGTCTTCACTTTCTGTGACTGGCTAATCTCAGTTAACATACTGTTCTCCAAGTCCTTTCATTTTCTTGCAAATAAAGAAGTACTTCTAACTTTATAAATTATAAAAACATGATAGAATGATTTTGTGTTGAATCTGCTGGTGATGGTGATAGCAACAGAGGTGCTGTCAATATTGGTGGTAAATTTTATTGCTCTTGATTCCAGCTTTCATGTATTAAGCACTTCCTAGTTGGTAGGCATTGTGATGAGATATTTACTTGCAATAGATTACCATTATTCCATGATGCAGAAATTGTCTTTCCCACCTTATCCATGCAAACTAGGACCCAAAATAAGAAATTCCTTATTTTAAGAGGTTTGATCAGAATCAACCTTGAAAAATGTATCTTGGAACAGGCCAGCAGAACAATGAACTACTTCTGGTTAGAATTCACCACTTTCGAGAGCACATGGTACAGAAGAAAGTATCTATTATCAATGAAAAGAAAACCTAAGTCTGAAAAAAACACACAATCTCTGTTTCATATTTTACTAGTAAAGACGTTGATGGAACTGTACAGATTTCCCTTAAAACAGATGCTATCCAATGTTACGAGTCTTTCTGGGGAATAATTTCACACCTGCAAAATCTCTAGAGAACAGAGCATAATGATGTATAGGACAAGCAAACAGATTTTCCTTTTTTCTTTTTTCTAACTGTTATTTTTTCCCCTTTTAAGCATGGTACCAGTCAGGTTGCAGAGCCCAATAAAATGATAAGCCTATCTTCTCAAATGTCGGGATAGGCATCAGGATCACTACCTAAGGTGTTTCTCAGAAATAAAAAAAAAGATCTGAATCTGGACTTTATCAGCTAAAAAGCTTACTTTCTAAAATTGCATTGTCTTATGCTGTACCCATGAAGGATGCTGGCATGTATACAGATCCAAGGAAGAATCCACTGCCAAACAGAACAAAAAATCCTTACTTTATTGCAGTTATACCACTTGAAAGAAAGAATAGCTGTCACTTGTTTGCTGTCCCAGCAAAATGTTCCCTTTACACTCAGGATTTCTTTGATTCTAATCAGGAATTTCTGGCCAGGGGAACTTCAGAATGAATTTTAAGTTGAAGAATAAAATTGCATTTGAGGCTTTAGAACACGTCTTCTTTCAGTCCTCTGTTCTTGACACTAGAAATGAAGATCTTTTATATGACATTTAGTTATCTACTCACAAAACTGGAGAGGAATTATTAAAAGTTATTATCATTTAATGGTTAATTATATCCTGCTATTAAATACAATTTTATTCTCTCATGAAGATGAGTTGTAAACTGAGAGAAGAGCATCAGGAATTTTGAAGAATCACATGATTAGATTGTCCATCTGTCCATCCATTCATCCATCCATTTATCATCCATCATCCATCCATTGACCTTCCAAACTATCTATTCATAGATTTATCCAATTATTCATCATTGTTTAATTATGCATTCATTATTTATTAAAGAACTGCCCAAAGTTGAGGCTGTCTGCCAAGAGTTGGGTAATTATCAGTAATTAAACATTGAGTTTTACTCCTATTTAGCATTATAGTCTACACTTCAGTCTCTCAAAGATGATCTAAATACTGAGTTTGATAGGCTTAAGCTTGAAAAATGAAAAATTATAGCTGAATGTTGTGGTCCATGCCTATAATCCCAGCACTTGTGAAGTTGATACAGGAGGATCATATGTTCAAGGCCAGCCTCAACAACTTAGACTCTCAGCAACTTAATAAGACCTTTTTTCAAAACAACAAAAAATAGGTCTTGGGAGGTAGCTAGTAAGTAGAATGCTCCTGGTTTCAATCTCCAGAAAAAAGAAATAGAAGAAAGAAAGAAAGAAAGAAAGAAAGAAAGAAAGAAAGAAAAGTTGTCACTGTAATGTTATGATATAGATTCCCATTAACACACTACTATTACATTGATAAATGTCTTAAGATAAGATGATTTACTTTCATGTTCTTCAGCTACAACAAATCTTTGGTATACAGCTACTCACCTCTTCCAAGGAAATGCTCTCTGATGTTTCTTCCCACGCTGGCTGTAACAATTTGTTTTTATTATGTGAATCTATCAGAGAGAAAAAGTATTAAAAAAAAAGTAAGGAATTTATCTTGCTCTTTTCACACCTTTATACACTTGCTTCTTTCATTGCCCACCTAAGACTCCGTTCCATTCCATATGAGGTAAGTTTCTCATTATGGTGTTGTTAACTATTCTTCATGTGCTTTCATAAGAATATATATTAGAGCCAGGCGTGGTGGCACACACTTGTAATCCCAGCATTTGGGAGGCTGAGATCGGAGGATCCAGATTCTCAGCCAGCCTCAGCTACCTAGTGAGGCACTCCACAACTTAGTGAGATCCTGTTTCAAAATAAAGAATAAAAAATAGGGCTGGGGATGTAGCTCGGAGGTAGAATGCCCCTGAGTTCAATCCCCAGTACCACACACACACACAAAAAAGAATATATATTAGGCGTGTCATATATAACCTAGTGCATACTTCTATCACTTTGCTATTAGTTAGTTTTATGTGCATTATTTATTTTTTAAAAAACATATCCTGAGAAGTATAACAAAGTCAAAAGCAGAAAACTACCTGCATATCTTCTTGCTGGAACTTTTCCAATGTATTATCAATTTTTGAAAAATGCCATGTTTGACAGCCATAGAAAAAAACTGACATTTTTGCAGTTTTAATAATTCTGATTTTTCAAATCGCTTTATCTGAAAAATGGCCTAATTAATGATGTCTTTTTTCCAGCGACTGAATTGTGATTACCTGTTGGTTTATGTTTTATGAAGGCAGAATTTGTGAAAGAACCAGGCCAAATTCTGTCAAGGATAATTTAAATAGTATTTGCTTTAGTGAGCAGTTTGCAAAGGGCATGTGTACACAATGTGATTTGTTTTGTTAACTGAAGAAGAAAAAAGTGTCATAGTGATACCAGGGGAAATGAAGTTGGGAGAGGGACCTGTGAGAAAGAAATAAAACAGAAGAACAAAAGAGACACTATTTCTGAAACACATCTTCGCTCACTTTGCTATAGTAGGATGGGTAAAATATGTAGCCAAATGAAGAATCAGTTTGTGTGTGTGTGTGTGTGTGTGTGTGTGTGTGTGTGTGTGTGTGTTTCATAATAAGGATTATCATTTTGGAAGCTCTGAAAAATTAGTAACTCTTAACGACAGAGGCATAGTTACTTCTTCTGCATAGGCACTAGGATGAGAACTTCCATTACAACAAAATTAATATCTCATATCTGTGTTAGTTACTTAACAATAATCCTGTAGATGTAGTGAGTGAAAACAAGGCACATGGTATCAGTTTCTGTAGAAGTATCTAGCGTGGCATCACTAGGTCTTTTGTTTCAAGATCTTCTATGACTGCAATCATAGAATGGCTTGATTGTAAAAGGATTCACTTGTAAGCTCATTCATTCATGTCAAGTGTGGTGGTACACACCTATAATCCCAGTGCCTGGGAGGCTGAAACAGAAGGATCGAAGTTCCAAGCCAGTCTCAGCAATTTAGGGCAGTTCTTAGCACCTTAGCAAGACTCTGTTTCCAAATTAAAAATAAAATAAAAATAAGGCTGGGTGTGTAGCTTGGAGTTACAGTGTCTCTTAGTTCAATCCCTAGTACCGCATACACACACATATACACACAAAGAAATATTCATTCATATATGTGTGTGTGTGTGTGTGTGTGTGTATGAATGCACTATGAGTAAGGCACAATATTCCAGTTCTGGCAAAAGAGGTGTGAAAAAGACAAATCTCTATTCCCTGGAACTTACATGCAAGCTGGAGAAGACAACAATGAACCAATTCAAAAACTTACTGTGCACGAAATCAGATGCTATGGAAGTAAATAACATACATAGCTGAAGAGTGTGGAGTATGTGCTTTTTCAGGTGGATGAACACGATGAGCACTGATATTGAAGCATAAAGCTGAGTGAAGTGAGTAAAGTCTAGTATGGCTATCCAGAGCCCAACAGAATAATAAAAGATTCTGAGTCATGCATATATAGCAAGATTTTTCCCTATATTCTTAAACTTGAAATGCTATTCAGAGTTAATGTCTTTTTCTGACACAAAAGTGAGATTATTATTTTTAAAGTCAAGGCAGCAAGGAGATGCCATAACACCTTAAAATATTTATACCTGATTGCAAATCATGGCCTGTGGTCTAGAGAATTTACTGTTAGTTTTAATCTTCAGAATGTTATTTCAAAGATATCTTATGTATTCAAAATAAAATGAACACAAATGGCTATTCTGCATAATATAGAGAATGAAAGATCTCTAGAATTTATTTTATCTACTACTCATTGCAAAGCCCTACTTCCCCATGGACAACAGCCCCTTATGGTTTAAATTGAGAATCAGTTTCTAAACCAGTATGTGAGATGGCTCCTCAGACAGTCCTCAGTCCTCTGGTAAGCAAAAATTAAAAATTTTGAAATGGATTCTTTTTAAGAGTGACTCTCTTCCAGTTTGACAGGGTCACTACAAAGCTTAGCTTTTGCTACAGGAACTGATGCTGTGTTTTGATATTTCTCTCTTATTCATAAATGACCAACAGGCTAAAATAAAAATGGGTAAGACTAAATTGGGAGTGGGATGGAAAAGATTGTCTATTATTAGTTTAAAATTTTCTTCCACAATTCATCAAGTGTAAGGCCAATAAAAGAACAATGCATTTTTTTCATGGCATAGACGGATAGTCCAGAGAAGTGTCTTTGAACTCAGTGTATATTATCTTATAGTCAATGCAAATTAGAGAAAATTCCAGGCAAACTATGGATCTAAGGAACTATGGCCTCACTTTATCTACCCTCATTTAAAATAAAAATAATGTATGTGACATAGTGGAAACCAATATTCTTGAAATGATTAAAACACTATTAAGATAAATTTCTGCAGAATGCAGAACAAAAACATATTGCTCTTAAGAAGAAAATAGCTGGGAGAAAAGAGGCCGAGGAGGGGTTAAGAGAGATTACAACAATCAATTATTAATACAGATGAGCCAAGGCCAGCTAATGCTATCACACTTCATCATTCAAATGCTCATTATTGGGACATACAACAGTAAGTTACTGCTGCCGTACTTTCCTCACTGTGGCAAAAGACGTTAATTTCCAAGGAACTGAGCAAGTGACAGTGAGTTTCACAAGGGGCTGGGTGCTAAATGATTGGACTGTAATTATTCTGAAAGGGCTTTCATCATCATTACCCAACATTTTGCAGATGCAGCATGTTTGAAAATAAACTACGGCCAAACTAGCGTCACGTCATTTCAGATTTTAAACATCAGGCCTCTGGTTTGCTAATATATTTTTTGTGTATGCAAGTGTAGAGGAACACAAATGTACTCCGCCGGGCATACATCATTTTAAAGTTGTTTAGTCAATGCATTTGCGTTGATGCCGACTGGATGATATATGTGCACGGTTCCCTGACACTAATACATGCGCTAGAAGAGAGCATTCATTCACTCCCAACTTCATTCACTCCTGCAACTTGAATGTGCTGAGCTCCTGACCTTGAGTCCTTACAATAATAAAAAGGAAGCCAAGAGGTGTTCTCTGTTCACTGAATTCTTCAGCCAATGTTTGGAAATCTGCCTCTTGTTTACACCCCAAAAGGACAGGCTAATTGTCTGTTTACTGTGCCAATTTGACTTAATTACAAGGCTTTCAAGGCCATTAACAGATGAAGCTATTTACACTCCACCAGTTTGTTTAAATTCCACCTTTCTGGCCCTTCACCTCTCTTGCCCTCCCACCTGAGTTCAGTCTCAGGTAGGAGTACAAGCGGGCAGGATGACAGAATAAAAAAATACAACTCTCCAATTCTGCAGAAAAAGGAATAAAAGCCAGAGCTTGTGCAAGTGTTGATATCATTATATCATCCCACCCAGGTGGATGTAAATGTCCATTTTTACATGCAGACATAATACATGTTCTTGTATGATTGCTGGACATGTTCCTGCCTTTGTGATAGGTGCAATCTAATTATAGGACTATGGAAACAAATGCTGCTAAACTACAAATGCTTTGCAAGTTGTCATGAAGAGACCCACTGAGTGAGGCCACACATTAAATACCAGAGCCACTGTGAGAGGGACATGTCAGTGTGGAGACACAAAGCTGCTTAGTGACAGTGGGGAGGTGACTTGAGCTAGCAAGGTGGAACTGAAATAGACTGTGGGTTGCATAAAAGGCATTATCCAGGGAGTTTATTTCCTAAATCCTCTTTGCATCTTCGTCGTCACACCACCCACTTCTTTCATCTTTTGTGACTGATTCTAATTTCAAAAAAAGTACCTTGTGTCTATTCTTTTCTTTTCATCCCTCTGCCATCACCTTGGCACAGGTCTTCATGTTAACTAAAATAGCCTCTTAATGAGTCTCTTTTCCTTTACTCTTTTTGTGGTACTCTTTAAGGAACACCCCCAGTTTATCTCTAATGTGAATGAGTTCATATCATTTCCCCATTTAAATCTTCCCATTTTGCAGCAATCCAATCCCCTTATCTTGGTAACAGACACTGCAAAAGCTGGTTCCCTATGGAGCTCTCCAAACACAACCATTTCTTCTTTCTTGGACCCTACAATCCAGAAGGTTTTTCCACCTTAGAGCCTTTGTTCCTGCTTTCTTCCTCCTCAAAACTTCTTATCTTTTATACTGCATCCTAACTAATACTCCCTCAGATATGCCCAGGCTAACCCATCATGGTGCCTACATAGTATTTTAGGTTGATCAAAATTATTTCCACTTGTGCTTATGGTCTCCATCTCTCTGGAGCATATGAATCTGGTGTAGGTCAGGGAGCTTTTGGTCTTATTCCTTGTGATATCCTGATTGTCTAACTGTGCTTCATATATAATAGACACTCTATATATCATTGTGAAATAGATAAGTGGAAAAAATTTGTCTATAGGTGGGCAAAACAACTTGTTATTAATTTATATGGTTCTGTCTAACTTGGTAGCAATCAATAACATTTAATTTGTTAGTTGTTGAAATTGGTAGCATAAATTGTACATATTTTTGGTGCAAGACAGGACAGATTCTGTGTTGCACTAAAAAGTGATTTCCTTTCAAATTCTTATAGAAGCATATTGAGAATATGTGATATTATATGTTCGAGATCTGAGTTTAGACAAGCTTGATAATTTGCCCAAACCAACCAGCTGGTAATTTTTAGAAACTAATTCTGTCACCAGAGTCTTAATTATTTCATTACACTCTTACTTTTTTATATCACTTCTTTTCCCTATCTTCCTTCCTATGTGCCTTCATCTAGAAAAGATCAAAATAACTAATACTGATCAAGCATGCGCCACCTAATAGACATTGTTCTCTCAGTTCACTTAATTTCTCAGTGAATCTATGAGTGGTTGCTTGTATCATTCCCAATTAAAGGATAAGGGAAACTACACACACCTACTACATTTTGTTCAGGGTCCTGTAGTCAGTAAGGTGGAGTTAGGTGAAGGATTCAACAGCCTTTCTCCTGAAGAAGAGTTAAGGAGTTTGTACTTGGGGGAGGTGAAAGGGCAGAGAAATCTTCCACTCAAAGGTTAAGGAGATGATTGGCCATTTAGGAAATTTTTGAAAGCTATAGTTGTTGCAAAGTTTCATGGGCAGTTACTTTGAATTTACCCCCACTCTCTTTATAATACAGTGACAGAAAAGAAGAAGGAATTATCATTTGGTACCATTTATTGTGTATCTAAACTGTCGGCTGTTATTTCATTCATAGAAATGCCAAGAGGTCCTGTTATTACTACAATTTCCTAGAGGCAAAAAGAAATATGATCAGGGAGCTGAATTAACATTACCAAGGTAACTCAGATTCAACATTTTAATTTTTTTTTTCATACTGGAGATTAAGCCCAGGGGAGTTCTATCTCTGCAGTATACTGCGAGAGCCCTTTTAATTATTTTTTTTAATATTTGTTATTGGTGCATTGTAATCATACATCTTTATGAGGTACAACCTGATAGAGACATACATGCACACATCTCTCATTTGATCCTTCCTCAATTCCTGCCCCATTCCCTCCCCCACTCCTTCTCATGTTCAGTTTAGTGATTGACTTTGATATGTTTGTGAAAGTACATCATGTGCATTAGGGTGACCGCCCCCCCCTTGCATCACCTTCAGTTTGGTCACCTTCTTTGCTCATCTAAAGTTTCTCCTTCCTTGTTTAGAGTCCCTCTTATGTTCCACTGTCTCCCTAGCATCCACATATTAGGGAGAACATATGCTTTTTTACTCTTTGTGACTGACTAATCTCACTTAGCATAATGTTTTCCAGTTCCATCCATTTCCCTGCAAATGACATGATTTTGTTCTTCCTTATGGCTCAGTAAAATTCCATTGTGTACATATCCCATAGTTTTGTAATCCATTCATCTGTTGATGAATGTCTTAACTGGTTACACAGTTTGGCAACGGTGAATTGTGTGGCTATAGACATAGATACACATATATAGGTCTGATAGTTTGATTTCCATTCTTTTGGGTAGATACCCAGAAGTGGTATTGCTGGATCACATGGTAGGTTCATTCCCATTTGTCTGAGGATCCTCCATACTGTTTTCCAAAGTAGTCTCATTAATCTGCAATCCCATTAACAGTGTATTAGGGTTCACATTTCTCCACACCCTTACCAGCAATTTTTATTGTTTGTGTTTTCAATCACTGTCATTCTAATTGGGATTAGGTGAAATCTCAGGGTAGTTTTGATTTACATCTCTTTGCTAATGATGTTGAACATTTCCTCATACATTTATTGGTCATTTGTATATCTTCTTCTGTGAAGTATCCATTTAGATCACTAGCACATTTTTTTATTTGGTTGTTTTCTTAGCAGTGAGTTTCTTGAGTTCTCTGTATGTTCTAGATATTAGTCCTCTATCAGAGGAGTAGTTGGCAAAAATTTTCTCCCATTCTGTGGGCTCTCTGTTGAAGTTCTTGATAGTTTCCTTTGCTGCACAGAAGCTCTTCAGTTTACTGCAATCACATGTATTTATCTTCCTTTGAGTTGCTTGGACTTGGGGTCTTGCTGAGAAAGTTTTTACCTGTGCCTATGTGTTGAAGTGTTGGGCCTATGCCCTCTTCAAGTAGCTGCAAGGTCTCTGGTCTGACTTCCAGGTCTTTGATCCATCTTGAGTTGACTCTTGTGCAGGGTGAGAAAGTGGGGTTTATTTCCATTTTCCTGCATATGGCTGACCAGTTTTGCCAACACCATTTGTTGAAGAGGCTATCTTTTTTCCAGTGTATGTTTTTGGCTCCTTTGTCAAAAATCAATTGGCTCTAAGTGTGTGGATTTGTTTCTGAGTCTTCTATTCTGCTTCATTGATCTATGTGTCTATTTTTAACAGGGTCTTGCTAGGTTTTTGAGAGTCTCCCTAAGTTGCTGAGGTTCTTTTCCAGCCCACAGTCTCAGCCTCTCAACTACTGGGAGTACAGGAATGCACCACCATGCCCAGCTAGCTATTATATTTTAGATCTGAGATTGTGCTCAGGTACATATAATTAAAAAACGAGTTTTATATAATATATATTTTTTAATTTTTAACTCACACATAATTTTAAATATTTGTGAGATGCAGCATCATGTCTTAATACAGGAATATGTTGTGTAATGATTATCAAGTCAGGATATGTAGCTTCTCCATCATCCATATAAGTATCATTACCTCCTGGTGAGAACATTTATAATTCTTCTAGCTAATTTGAAATTTGCAATACAGTATGGTTAACCATAATCACCCTCCTGTGTGATAGCATACCAGAACTATTCCTATTTCACTGTGACTTGGTACCCAATCTCTATCTCCCTACCTTCATCCTACTCCTGTGAGATAATTTCTCTCCTCCTCCTCCTCCTCCTCCTCCTCCTCCTCCTCCTCTTCTTCTTCTTCTTCTTCTTCTTCTTCTTCTTCTTCTTCTTCTTCTTCTTCTTCTTCTTCTTCTTTTTCTTCTACTTCGATTCTACATGAGAATGAAATCATGCAGTACCTGTCTTTTTGTGTCTGGCTTATTTTACTTAATATTATGTCCTTCTTGTTCATCCATAATTTCACAAGGGGTAAGTTTTTCTTCTTTTTTATTGC
>PVLC010038509.1:0-14602 GCA_004027655.1 Graphiurus murinus | reverse complement strand
GTGGGCCAAGTGGTGAGTTTTCTGCTTAAATATGAATGAGATTATTCTCATTTATACAAACTAACCAAATTAAGTAGGAGAACAAGTGCACTTTGCATTAACAGATGTAAATAATTGCTTGCTTAATTCATCAGCTTTCTGTCCTACTTACTAGTAAAGCAAGATAAATTGGTTGCCAAAGGTTTTTGCTGTCAGGGCAGAGGACAAACTTTAAAAAATTATTTTTCTTTTTACCCCATCAATTTAAATATAGTTTTACTGGTAAACAATGGTGAAATCTTTTTGTGGTAGGAATATAACTTCCCTACAATTGTCTTTATAATTCTATGAAGAGCCACTCAAAGAAAAATTGTCTGATTTTCTCTCATTCTTTTGTTCTCATAGAAATAGCTGATGCATGCGGTACTTTATAGTGGCTGCTCTGTAATTAATCTCTCTCATCTTCAAGCTTTTCTTATATTTTCTTTCTTCTTTCTACCTTCCAACTAAATACAGAGAGAAAAGTATCCTTCAGTTTCAGTATGAAGCCTTTATTTCTGAAGTAACAAGACACCTAGCAACTATAGGAACCTTTTTTTTTTTTTTTTTTTTTAATCTTTAAGGAGACTTTATACAATCTTCGTGAATAGAGCAGAAAAGAAATACAAACCTTCATTCCTTCCTTGAATCAAGGAGCACTACTGGATTCAACTGCCAAAAGTTTTAGAAGGTTTTAGGACTTAAGTATACATTGTATTGTTAAGCTCTTCTGAATAAAGGACTTTTTCTCACTAAAGACCAATTGTTTTAAGGTCAAGTGTTAAATACTCCAAGAACAATCTACTTATTTCATCATTTGTTTATGAATTTATCCATGTTTGCTTCTGCTAAATATTAGCCAAATCTAGCCATTTATATTTAGTTGTGTAAATCTAAATTAAATGCTGTAGTATTTTGTGGAATGTACTATATATCAAGCTACAGAAAAAATTGTTTTAGCATGTCAAAGCCATTTTTGGTTAGACTGCATGTGTTGGTACTTTTTTTTTTTTTAAGTCAGTTAATTTCGATGTATTGCAAAAGAAATTCAGTTTATAAGATAAGTCTGCAAAATTCATGAGATATAGAAATTATAAAAATATTAATATTTACATTTTCCCTACTAAGCTACACTCAGCATTCATTCATGGATCCAAGACACAAGTGTTTTTCTGAACCTTTTTTTAATATGATGGTTTTCCAGTAAATAGCATTCCCTAGGTAATGCTAGTTGTGTTTTAACTCATTTCACTTCTTTACTATTGAGTTATATATGTGTGCTTGTTTTTTTTAACTTGAGAGCTGACTCTTGCTTAAGAAGTTTTCTTATGGCAAAAATAATGTAAATAATTTACTATGATCTGCATTTTGCTAGGAACTCATTTATTATTAAGGTCATCATTTATTAATAAGAATTTTTCTGGTTTGTCCTTTATAATATTACATTAAAATTGATAACTGAATAACAAGTACTTTTGAAATATTTGTATACATTTGTTACCTTAAACATTTGGAAGAAGCACAAAAGGTACAGATCTAGTTAACCCAGAGAAACATCAATTTTTTAGTAGTTCCAATTTTATATCACAGTTTTATTTTCTTATAAAGTCCAAAAAATACATCAATACTCATTAATGCAAACTTATTATTTAACATGTATATCAGAATAATCTTCTGAAATGAGAAGATACTATTTTATTTTAATAATATACTTCTTAGGCTCTCATTACCAGCTCTAAAGGACTTTTTGGAATAATTCCATGTTCCATAATGTATGTTTTATGAAATGAGTGTATCATCACTAACCCACTAGTCATGAGAAAAGCCTTTCTCTCTCCCTTTCTCTGTCTATCTCTGTCTCTCTTTTTGGTAGGCTGGTAGCATTGTTGTGTTTATAGTTATCATTGGAAAGATCATCAATAAAAAGAGACAGCATGTTTAGTCGATCAGAAATTAAAATGGAAGTCAAAGAACTTGGATTTATTAATTCAATGCCACCATTAACATAGGTTTTGCCAACGAATAATGCTATAAAGTGAAATCACTTTGAAACTCTTGGATGAAAGGTGCTATGTAGATGTAAATAACTGAAATACAAATATTGTACAACAGAAATATTAAAAATCTATTCTCTAGACTTTGAAACATCCATCATGACTCCCTGGATTAAGTATCAAATTAGTAAAAGGATACCATGGCAGTCTAGAGACACTTGCATGTAAAAATGTAAATTTATTTTTGGTTGGGTAAGTTGAAAGTAAATGTAGAAGTTTTAGCTAAATACAGTAAGTGGGTAACTTAGATTTATATTAACTAGCATCTAATTTGCACAACTAGGACATATCCCAAGACAGTTACCAAAAGCTGAAATTTAATGAGTGTGAGGTGGCCCAATGAGGGTGAATGATATCAGTTTGACCCCTCCAAGATACTAATATCCTAAAATAGAGAACCTGATGAATTAACCAGCACATTACTGCGTGCGCAGAAAATGCTGACAACCTTTAAAGTACTAAATCTGAGTAGGCTGACCCTGGGAAGGACAGTTAAAGAAACAACCAAGGAAACACATTGAGACTATAAAAATGCAAATATTCTCAATTATATTCATCACCTTTTTCATACCATTTCAAGAAAGGACTAGATATTAACCACATGAATATTTTATTTCTCCAAAAGCTATCATCAGAAACTGTAGGAAGCGAGTTTTTTCTCTTATATACACTTCTGCAAAACAAAATACTAAAGCTACCTGAAAACTAACCTGGGCCATTTTCCTAACTGGGGCCTGACGTGCTTTTAACTCTCTGGCAATATTTTAAATCAACACCTAACCTCCCAAGGAAACTGAAAACTTCCATACGCAGGGTAAAAGCTTCCACCCAGAGCTCTAATGTGCTTCAAATCCAGCCATGTGGAAATGTTTTAGTCCAAGTTTTTGAATTGGTGGTTACCAAAGAATTCACAAGACAGGTTCATATGTAGCACCTTTCATGCAACACATGGTAAAAGCCTATTTAAAAATCACTGTGCTTATTGTAGAATTGTAGCCACCTCACAAATGAAGTACTACAACCTGTACTGTATTAACAGATTATGTCAGGAAGTAAAAATGATACTGTACCAAACCTGGAAATATAATGGAAGTAATCATGTATGCTAAATTACTTTTGTATTTTAAGTTGCTTTTTATGAGAAAAGTATTGAATTTTTGTGTTTTCTTTCCAGTTACTCTTAGTCCTCAGATGTATTTTTTCTTTAAGCCTTGAATAATACAAAAGCAGCCCATTTTATAATATAATACTTGGTGTACATGTTATTTGGACAATGAAAATGCCTTAAAAGGAATGCTTAATGGATATTGTTGCACTTATAACACCCTTTAACAAAACCTGATTTTAAGTTGTTTTTTTTTCCCCTTCTCTACTAAGGGTTCTCTTTTCAATGTCTGCCATTGTACTTATGTTATTAAATACCAAATTAAACAATATGAAAACTGTAACATTTCCTTTAAAACTAACACTCATGAGGGATTTGAAGGTGACAGCAAAATGTTTATTACATGGCAATACCTAATGTCAGCCATAGGAATGCATCTCATGACAAGAGACACCATTGTTTTATACTTTGAAAAAATAACTAAAGCTGGGTGTGATAGCGCACACTTGTGATCCCAGTACATGGGAGGCTGAGACAGGAGGTCGCTGCCAGCCTTAGCTACTTAGTGAGGCCCTCTGAAACTTAGTGAGATCCTGTTTCAAAATAAAGAATAAAAAATAGGGCTGGGGATGTAGCTCGGAGGTAGAATGCCCCTGGGTTCAATCCCCAGTACCACCACCAAAAAAAAAAAACTAACTTGGATTAAAATTCACTTTCCTAACTGATATAAAAATAAATAAAACAAATTAGATTTTATAACAAGTAGTTGAAAATTATAATTTTAGCCAAGTGTTATTCTTTGCCCTGGATAACTATTTTCACATATAACCCATAATATTGTTTATTTTGTCCTAATCGTTTTGGGATGAATATTAGAGGCTTGGGGAGAATATTTTTATCAGTCCTGTCAATCCAAAAATATGTTTAAATACAATCTATAGGAGTCCCCCTTATCTGAGGGAGGATATGTTCCAAAACCCCCAGTGGATGGCTGAAAGGGCAAATACTACCAAACCTTGTATATACTGTTTTTTCTTATCTATACCTACCTATGAAATTTAATTTATAAACTGCACAGTAAGAGATTAACAACAGAACTAATCGTAAAATAGAACAATTTAACAATATATTGTAATAAAGGTTATGTGGTGGTCTCTTGCTCTTGCTGTACGTGATGGGATGAAGTGAGGTAGGTGAGGTGATTAAGATAGGAATCTTGACATAACATTAGACTACTACATAAGGTTTACTTAAACACCCGCACTATAATTACCACTACTGTTGATTCAACCACAGCTGATCTGGTAACCACTGATGGTAAGTCACTGATAGGCAGGTAGTATTTACAACATGGATACACTGGACAAAGGAATGATTCATTTTGGGTTGGATGGTGTGGTATGATGTAAGACTTTATCATGTTACTCAAGAAGACACCCAATTTAAAACTTTTGAATTACTTCTGGAATTTTCCATTTAATATATTTAAGACTGGTTGACCACTGGTAACTGGAACCTCAGGAAGCAAAACTGCAGAAAAGGGAGAATCATTGTAATAGTCTGCACAAAATTAATCTTTCATTTTTATTTACAGACTTTGGTAGGCAATTGGCCTTGTGTCCTGGGGCATATCAGTCTTCTGGGTCTGTTTCTACCATCAGACCAGGTCTAAGGCCCTCAAATTCTATGGTTTTATTTCTTCTTAAGTGCAACCTAAAATTAGCTTTGTCCTAAAGATACAGTTCAAAGTAGATAAAAATTAACATGGGACCTTAAGAATAATCATTACTTTTATTTTGCTTTTCAGTAACACAAATTAGTGCAAATTAAGTACATTTTTATCCTCTACCAGAGGTAAGTTATGTTTTGAGGAATCAAATTAAAAAATGTGGTTAAGAATATTACATTTCAGCCGGGCGTGGTGGCGCACGCTTGTAATCCCAGCATTCGGGAGGCTAAGACCAGAGGATCCGGGTTCGCGGCCAGCCTCAGCTACTTAGTGAGGCCCTCCGCAACTTAGTGTTTCAAAATAAAGAATAAAAATTAGGGCTGGGGGTATAGCTCGGAGGTAGAATGCCCCTGAGTTCAATCCCCAGTACCGCAAAAAAAAAAAAAAAAAAAGTATTACATTTCATTGTACTAGAGGAAAAACAAGAATTTTCATGACCCACAAGAAGAATCTTTGTAATCTAGCCTATGACATTCTCAACTAGTAAGGCTTTTGTTTGAAGTGAAAAAATCTGTCAAGTTTCCTCACTCTTATGTTTTTTTAACTAGATTCTAAATGAAAACTGACTATATTTTCCCAGGTTTTTGTATTATTTCAGATGTTATAATTGAAAAGAGATGAGTAAAATTATCCTCAGATAGTAAAATAGTCTAGAGAACAGAAGAATATTTGTAACCTATGAACAAAGGCTAAACCCTTTTTCATGGCATAATATATATTTTGCAACTAAGTTTTAAGCAGAAAATTATTTTTCACTGCAAAAAACAATCATGTTTAAAAACAAACACCCAGATGGGCATGGTGGTGCACACCTATAATCCCAGTACTTGGGAGGCTGAAACAAGAGGGTCATAGGTTTGAGGACAGCCTCAGCAAGTAGTAAGACTCATCAACCTAGAGAGACCCAGTTCCAAAATAAAAAATAAAATAGGGCTGGGGGTATAGCTCAGAGGTAGAATGCCCCTTGGTTCAACCCCCAGTACCACAAAATAAAATACAAACACCCCAACTATGGAAAATCTTCATCCTTGCCCCATGTTTGTCTTGCTGGGGAATCCTTATTTCTTATTCCCTATTTCCTAAAATACCCATTATCAACAATTTAATATATTCCCATATCCTTTTTTATTTTTCCCCTGAATTACATAGAGTATCATGTATAATTGGGGGGAGGGGTGGCTGGGTAATGAATCCACCAGCATCTAACTCTGAGCTATGGCCCCAGACCTTTTTTTAAAATTTTTAATTTTTTATATGTGTGTGTTACTAGAAATTGAACCCAGGGGCATTCTACCCCCAAACCCCTTTGTTTTAAAACAGGGTCTCATTAGGTTGCTGAAAGTCTAAGACTGTCCTTGAATATGCAGTCCTCCTTGTCAGCCTCCCAAGTACTGGGATTACAAGCATGTGCCAACATGCCCAGCTTGTATCTTGCTTTTTTCAAATACAAAAAGCAAGGTAACAATGCAAGTAATCTAGTTAATCTTACAAGTATTCTTAGCCGGGTGTGGTAGCACACGCTTGTAATTTCAGCACTTGGGAGACTGAGACAGAAGGATCACAGGTTTGCAGCCAGCCTGAACTACTTAGTGAGGCCCTCTGCAATTTAGGAGACCCTGTTTCAAGATAAAGAATTAAAAATATAGGGCTGGGGGTGTAACTCGGAGGTAGAATGCCCAGTACCACAAAGAAAAAGTATTCCTAACTGTTGCAGGCATTCATGTAATAAGTAACATCATGGGATATGGGAGACAGAATCATTGACCTAACCCAGTACAACTTTTTAAAAAGAGCTTTGTATTTATTATTTACTTATTTATCTTTTTGGTGGTACTGGGGATTGAACCCAGGGGCATTTTACCTCCAAGCTATAACCCCAGCCCTATTTTTTATTCTTTATCTTGAAACAGGTTCTAAGTTGTAAGGGCCTCATTAAGTAGCTGAGGCTGACAGGAACCTGTGGTCCTCCTGTCTCAGCCTCCCAAGTACTAGGATTATAAGTGGGTGCCTCCACACCTGGCTAAAAAAAAAAAAAACTAGCTTTTTTAAGATAAAAATTTCTCCTAAAACAAGTCACGAGGCAGGCGTGCTGGCACACACTTGTAGTTCCAGTACTTGGGAGGCTTAGACAGGAGGATAGCAGGTTCGAAGCCAGCCTCAGCAGTTTAGTGAGGGTCTTCACAACTTAGCAAGACCCTGTTTCCAAATAAAAAATAAGTCTTGGGGTGTAGCCTGGAGGTAGAAGGACACTGGGTTTCATCTTCAGTACCAAAAAATAAATAAGATGATAGTCACCGAGTATACTAATCTTAGCACATTCAGTTCTTTTTAAGTTACAAGAAACCAGGCATGATGGTGCACACTCATAATCCCAGTACTTGTGAGGACGATCGCAGGTTCAAAGCCAGCCTCAGCAATGTAGTGAGGCTCTCAGAAACCTAGTGAGACCCTGTTTCCACATAAATAAAATTGGGCTGGGGGCATAGGAGGTAGAATATCTCTGGATTCAATCCCCAGTAACCAAAATAATAATTACAAGAAAAACAGCTTTCAGAAATTTATTCTAAATGTTAGCCCAGTTAGTCTTTATCAAAATGTAATATTATGGGATCGTGTCCTGTCTTCTTCACAAATGTGAGAAAGTCTTCGGGACTCAATCCCATGGTTGCAGCATTGATCATTTGATGAAAGTATACCTTTTCATGTCCACATTCCAGAAAAGCAGAATCCAGAACAAGTTTCACATCTCCGTCATCACAGAAGAGTGCCAGGGGTGTGGCACGGCCTTGACCAACTTAGTTTTTCTAGCATGACTGTTTCATCAGCAAACCGCAGATTTCGGCTCCCAACACCTAAGTGCAAGACCATTTAAATTGATGTGTCTGTCATGAAGATCCGTCACCAACCAATAGCTGTTCCTCTTCTTGTCTCTAAGGAACAGGTTCTTACTATGTGCCCCTTTCTGATACTGGATATGGGGCATCATTTCTTCAACTAGGAGTACCTGCTGAAGACCACAGAGAAGTCTAGAGATAAGGTAAACGTGCAAACACAAGCATCTGTTTGCATTTTGCTTGCTGGGTGAAAACAGCAACATCTAGCCGATAACCAAATAATTACAAGACTTGCCATCTCAAGTCCTCATCTCGGGACCTCTGGCAGCTTCTTTTAGACCACTTTTCCATTCTAATGTGCTGATTACCAAAGCCTTCACAGTCCAAAACAACTTTTATTAGCCGGGCATGGTGGCGCACGCTTGTAATCCCAGCATTCCGGGGGCTGAGACTGGAGGATCTGGGTTCGCAGCCAGCCTCAGCTACCTAATGAAGCATTCCACAACTTAGTGAGACCCAGTTTCAAAATAAAGAGTAAAAAATAGGGCTGGGGGTGTAGCTCGAAGGTAGAATGCCTCTGAGTTCAATCCCCAATACCGCAAAAAAATAAACAACTTTTATTTTTAACTTTAAACTTTTGGTACTGAAAGTTTACAGCAGCATATTACAGCCTCCTATTCCTTAGCATTCCGTTACACATTCAGACGGTGCAACAACCTCAATTCTACGAATACGTAACTACAGAGAAGAAGAGGACGGAATAAAACCCAGGACTAATTAATAACATCCAAAATTCTGGCAATATACACAGGTAAAGAAGGGGTGCGGTGGCACACCTGTAATCCTGCTACTTGGGAGGCCGAGACAGGAAGATTGCAGGTTCAAGGACAGCCTCAGTAAGTAGTGAAACTCATCAACCCAGCAAAACGCTGTTTCAAAATAAAAAATAAAACTGGGCTGGGGGTGTAGTTCAGAAGTAAAATGCCCCTGGGCTCAAACCCCAGTACCACAAAAAAGGGGGGGAGGAGGGGGAGTACATGATTTTATAGGAGGAAGGTAAGAGAAATACAGTTTGTGTGTGTAGTATTGGGGACTTAATCCAGGGGCGTTCTACCTCGGAGTCACACTCCTATCCCTATTTCATTTTTGGTATTAGATGGAGAGGGATTGAACCTAGGGGGTTCTACCTCTGGTTCTACACCCTCAGCCCTTTTTTTTTTTTATGCTGAAATGGTCTTGCTAAGCCAGGCGTGGTGGCGAATGCTTGTAATCCCAGCATTTGGGAGGCTGAGACCAGAGGATCCAGGTTCGAGGCCAGCCTCAGCTACTTAGTGAGGCACTCCTCAATTTAGTGAGACCCTGTTTCAAAATAAAGAATAAAAAATAGGGCCGGGGGTATAGCTCGGAGGTAGAATGCCCCTGAGTTCAATCCCCAGTACCGCAAAAAAAAAAAAAAAAAGAAATGGTCTTGCTGAGTTGCTGAGGCTGATCCTAAACCTGCACTCCTCCTGTCTCAACCTCCCAAGTACTGGGCTTATAACTGTGCCACCATGCCCAGCTCCCCAGCCCTATTTTTTTAATTTTTTATTTGGAAAGAGTGTTGCTAAATTGTTAAGGCTGGCCTTGAATCAGCAATCTTGTCTGAGCCTCCCAAGTACTGATTGCAGGTTTGCATCACCACACCCAGCTAATAAAGTTTTACTGGTAAGTTTATAAAAGTAAATGCTAGCAAGCCGGGCGTGGTGGCGCACGCTTATAATCCCAGCATCCGGGAGGCTGAGACCAGAGGATCCAGGGCGGCCAACCTCAGCTACCTAGTGAGGCACTCCGCAAGTTAGTGAGACTTGGTTTCAAAATAAAGAATAAAAAATAGGAGCCGGGCGTGGTGGCGCACGCTTGTAATCCCAGCATTCGGGAGGCTGAGACTGGAGGATCCGGGTTCGCGGCCAGCCTCAGCTGCTTAGTGAAGCACTCTGCAACTTAGTGAGACCCGGTTTCGAAATAAAGAATAAAAAATAGGGCTGGGGGTATAGCTCGGAGGTAAAATGCCCCTGAGTTCCATCCCCAGTACCGCAAAAAAAAAAAAATAGGGCTGGGGGTATAGCTCGGAGGTAGAATGCCCCTGGGTTCAATCCCCAGTACTGCAAAAAAAAAAAAAAAAGTAAATGCTAACTTTGTTCTTTCTAATTGGAAGATCATTATTTTAGCCATTGGCAGCTTTCACTCAGGCCTGGGGTAAGCTTTATGTACCTGCACCACTCAAGTTGCACTAGTTCCATAAAATATTTGCAAGTGTTCTTATCAGTACACTAACTTTTGTTAAAAATGTATAAAGACGAGCCGGGCGTGGTGGCGCACGCTTGTAATCCCAGCATTCGGGAGGCTGAGACCAGAGGATCCGGGTTCGCGGCCAGCCTCAGCTACCTAGTGAGGCACTCCGCAACTTAGTGAGACTTGGTTTCAAAATAAAGAATAAAAAATAGGGCTGGGGGTGTAGCTCGGAGGTAGAATGCCGCTGAGTTCAATCCCCAGTACCACAAAAAAATAAAAATTAAAAAAAAAATGTATAAAGACACAGGGCTGTACAGTTCTTGGAACTCTTGTGTAGGCCATCCAAGGGCTGGTGCCTCAGGGCCTGTTTTAACTTTTTGGTTTTTTTGTTTTGTTTTGTTTTTGGTACTGGGAATGGAATGCAGGGGCATTCTACCTCCGAGCTACACCCCCAGCCCTCTTTTTTATTCTTTATTTGAAACAGTCTCACTAAATTGCAGAGTACCTCACTAAGTAGCTGAGGCTGGCCTCGAACCTGCAATCATCCTGTCTCAGCCTCCGAAGTACTGGGATTACAAACATGTGCCATCACTCCTGGCTTGTTTCAACTTTTAAATGCTTGCTGTGCATCAGGGGGCCACTCCAGGAGTTTAAAACATTCCTGGCAAGCCAGTATGGTGGCATACGCTTGTAATCTCAGTACTTGGGAGGCTGAGACGGGAGGACCTGGGTTGGCAGCCAGCCCCAGCTATTTAGTGAGGCCCTCCGCAACTTAGTGAGACCCTGTTTCAAAATAAAGAATAAAAAATGGGATTGGGGATGTAGCTCAGAGGTAGAATACCCCTGGCTTCAATCTCCGGTACCGAAAAAAAAAAATGTTTAAAACATTCCTGGCACTCTAAGACGTCTATACAAGGGTCGTGCTATCTTTGCATAGCTGGGGATCCATATGCAGCAGTAACCTGTAGCTCCTCTGTAATCCCCAAAGTTGTCCTGGGGTACTGGGGAGAAAGAAACCAAGTATGGCCTGCACTCTCTAGCTCTAAAGAGCATAAGTCCCCTCTCAGTATCATTCCCAAGTAAGTTGGGCCTCACAGAGTTGAGCCTTTTCTTTTGAAATTTTATAGCCTCTTTGAGCCAGGAAATTAAGGAGACATCTCCTTACCTTCTTGGTCTCCCAAAGGGGGGCTGGCTAACAACAGGTCATCTGCATATTGGAGGCGTATGACCTGGGGAAAATTCCAAACCTCCAAGTCCTTAGCTAAAGCCTGCCCAAATATGTGCAGGCTATCCCTGAACACTTGAGGCAGCGCTGTCCAAGTTAACTGGCATCCACTGCCCCCCACCCTAGGGTCCTCAAAGGCAAAAAAAGCTGGATGCATGGATGCATGGATGGATGGATGGGGATGCAGAAATAAAGACATCTTTTAAATTCAGCACTAAGTTCCACCGGGAATCTGTCAGAACCACTTACTTGGGTGGAGGGTGTGATTTTTGTCATGCTGCCAAAAGTAATGAGTAAACTTTGTGCTAAGTTGGTCCAGGTAGCAAAATACCAAACCATTGGCCTCAAAGTCTGGCAGTAGGTACGGTGCCTGGCACAGTCACAGAACAGGCAGTTTTCTGCTTTGTTTCTGCTTTTAACTTTATACATGAATTGGACAAACTGACATCCCAGACTGGTTTAAGATGTTCAAGGTCCCTATGTGTTGCAGTAGTTCTTAACACAGTATGTGATCAAGTCAATCCAAAAGGAAAGTTAGATTTGCTCACAATAACCTCAAAGTCTCAAAAGTTGAGAGGCCAGGCATGGGGGTGTACACTTATAGTCCCAGTACTTGGGAGGCTGTTTCCAAATAAATAAAATAGGGTTGGGTTTATACCTTCAAGATAGAATGCCTCTGGGTTCAATTCCCAATACCAAAAAAATAGCTCGCCGGGCATGGTGGCGTATGCTTGTAGTCCAAGCTCGGATAAAACATAGATATACCTAGGGGCATTTAACCATAGTATGAATGAGTGGGTCATTTCTGGGGTGCAAATTGAAGGCCTGGAGAAGGAAGCCTCCTCTTAGGACACAGAAAAGTGAGCCCTTCCCTGAAGCCTTGGAGAAAGCAACAAAAGGAATTCAGAGTTGAGTTTACAATTTCACCGAGAACTGGGTCTGGAGAGCACAGTTTTGAAATTTACCAGCTTAACCTACCCCTTAAACTATTAAACCACGTTTCCTTTGGAAACCTCCATGCAAGTTCTGTTTTGAGTGTTAGGGTTGGCTGAAAAACCCCAGGGCCTCGCATATGTACCCCTCTACCAACTGAATTACATCCCTTATCTCCTTGCAATTCTTTTATTTCTGATTATAGAACCAATAATAGTGTGACAATATTGGAAAATTGCTCTGATACTAATTTCCAAAATGTTAAAAGCAGTCAGTTTGCTGTGCAGGCACTCAGGCAAGGAGAGGCAGCTGCTTTTCCTGTTGCTCCTAAGAGCTACCCCTCCTCTCTGCCTTTTGTCATAATGTTTGCCCATAGTAAAGCCTTTAGCCTTAAAAAATATGAGAGACAACTGAAAACCCTAAGATCACAGCAACTCTGCCTGGCTCACTTCACAGCCATAAAGGTAGCAACGAGCCTTATCCCTGGCTCTTAGAGTTCACACACAGCTATACTGGCTATAATTTGTGCCTCTATTTCCCTCCTATTCTTTGGGACATGGAAAGGTAAACTCCATGTGCTGCTTTAAAGCTCCCACAGTTGATGGCCAACCAATACAGCCCAATACAATAGGGGTAAAAACAAGGTAGATTATTGACCCCTACACTTAGTAAGCACACTGTCCAGAGTCAAGGAGGCACCACCTGGCTAAGGAATAAGTTACTAGCCCGTTGCCTTGGTAACACTGATAAGAACATGGCAATGCAAAAACTGTTTTTAAAGACTAGGATCTGAGGGGTGGGCAGAGTTCCACTCTTGAGCTCTCCAGTGTGTCTAGGCAAGCTGCTTTTCTCTTCCCTTTCTATTTCCTACTGACTTTGTAATAAAGGTTTTTTTTGTTAATGCTACAACCAAGCCATTTATTAGTTTCTATTTTCCGATTCAATTTGTTTTCTTTGAATCAAGGAAAAAAGCCCCCATCACCGTTACAACCGTAACAATAAGACTCCTTATTCAGTAGGTTTCCCTCTAGAAATGAAGTTAGGATAAGCCGAGCGTGGTGGCGCACGCTTGTAATCCCAGCATTCGGGAGGCTGAGACCAGAGGATCCGGGTTCGCGGCCAGCCTCAGCTATCTAGTGAGGCACTCCGCAACTTAGTGAGACTTGGTTTCAAAATAAAGAATAAAAAGTAGGGCTGGGGGTGTAGCTCGGAGGTAGAACGCCCCTGAGTTCAATCCCCAGTACCGCCAAAAAAAAAAAAAAAAAAAGAAATGAAGTTAGGATAGCAAAGATCACCCATTTGAAGAAATGGCATATCCCAAGTGGTTGTCCTTAAATGTCTGGAGTCTATCAATTGTACCAATCATGGTAACCTGAGAGTAAATAGGGGAAAAAAGAATTAGAATCTGATTGTAACTGAGAAAATGTAAGTTATGCTCAAAAGAAGGACTACATTAACCAAGAGTAAGGTCTCCATCACAGTTAAAAAAGGAACACAAGCTGGGCATGGTGGTGCATGCTTGTAATCCCAGTACTTGAGAAGCTGACACAGGAGGATCTGGGTTCATGGCCAGCCTCAGCTACTTAGTGAGACCCTACGCAACTTAATGAGACCCTGTTTCAAAATAAAGAATAAAAAATAGGGCTGGGTGTGTAGCTTGGAGGTAGAATGCCCCTGGGTTCAATCCCCAGTACCAAAAAAAAAAAAAAAAAGGAACACGAATAAAAATTAAAGCTGAGCATGGTGGCAATCTTATAATCCCAGTACTCGTGAGGCTGAGACAGGAGAATTGCAGGTTCCTGTCCAGCCTCAGCAACTTAGTGAGACCTTCCACGACTTAATGAGAATCCTGTTTCAAAATAAAATAATAGAGGTTGAGGATTTAGCTCAGTGGCAGAGTGCTTGCCTAGCATGCGCAAAGCCCTGGGTTCGATCCTTGGCCCTGTAAAAAACAATATGAAAAAAGCATTACACACACACACACACACACACACACAAAATAAATAAAATAGGGCTGGGGATATAGCTCAGAGGTAGAATGACCTTGGGTTCCTTTCACAGTATCACCAAAAAAAGAAAGAAAAAAGATTAAAAATTGGCAGTGGAGCCAGGCACAGTGGCGCATACCTATGATCCCAGTACTTGAGAGGCTGAGGCAGGATGATCAGAGGCTCAAGGCCACCCTCCACAACTTAATGAGACCCTATTTCAAAATATAATAATAAAAGCCAGGCGTGGTGGCACATGCTTGTAATCCCAGTACTTGGGAGGCTGAGACAGGAGGATCTCGGGTTCGAGGACAGCCTCAGCAAGTAGTGAGACTCAGCAACCTAGTGAGACCCTGTTTCAAAATAAGAAATAAAATCAGGCTGGGGGTGTAGCTCGAAGGTAGAATGCCTCTGAGTTCAATCCCTAGTACTACAAAAAAAAAAA
>PVLC010038508.1:0-14721 GCA_004027655.1 Graphiurus murinus | reverse complement strand
AAAAAAAAAAAAAAAAAAAAAATGACAACTTAGACTAAAGTGTAAATTTATTTAAAAACATGACTCATCAAAACTGACAGAAGCAGCAATAGGATATCTGACTAGCACCCTGCCTATCAGAGAAATTGGATATGTAATTAAAAATCTTTTTACAAACAAAACTCCAGGTCCAAATGTCTTCATTCGTGGATTCTATCAAATGTTGCTTTTTTGTTTATTTGTTTGTTTTGAAATAATCTCACTATATTTTCCAGGCTGGCTTTGAATTCCTGGACTCAAGCAATACTCCTGCCTTCCCTCCAGAGTAGCTGGGATTACAGACATGCACCACCACACCTATCTCTACTAAACATTTAAAGAAAAAATAAATTCATTATACAGAAACTTTCTGAAAGCTCACAAAGCTTTCAGAGCAAACCCTGACGAAAAGGTTATGAGAAAAGAAAACTTAAGACCAGTGCTACTCATGAACACATAAAAGTAATCCTCAAAAATAAATAGCTAATCAAATTTAGCAACATAAGACAGCATGATCAAATGAGATTTGTCTTTTGAATGCAAGGTTAGTTCAACATTTGAAAAATCAATCAAAGTAATTCACTAATTACATTAATAGAATAAGAAGGAAATAATATGATAATTTTAATGCAGAAAATGCACTTGACAAAAGCTAACACTCGTTTATAATGAAAACTCTTGGCAACCTAGAAATAGAAGGGAATTTCCTCAATCTGATAAAGGGCCTCACTGAAAAACCTATTGCTAACATCATACTTATTGGCAAAATTTTGAACATTTTACCCCTGGGATCAGGAACAAAGCAAGAATAATCATTTTCACTGCTTCAATTTGACATTTCACTAGAAATTCTAGCTGTGTGGAAAGGCAATTCAATGAAAGAAAAAGCCATCCAGGTTGAAAATAGAAAGTAAATATGTTATTAAAATTTTAATTCTCTCAATTCAGTCTCTAGAATCAATGCTATCTAATCACAATACCACCAGGGCCTTTTCATAAAAAGTAACAAGCTAATTCTAAATTTAAATGAGAAAACAAAAGACCTAAAATGGTCAAAACAATTTTGAAAAAGAAAATCAAAGTTGGAGGATTTATACAACTGCATTTCAAGGCTAAAAAGTACAGTAGTCAAGGAAATATGATATTCATGCATGGTTAGATAAATAGTCCAATGGGACAGAATAGAGTCCAGAAACAGGCTATGTAAATGATCAATTGGTTTTCAACAAAGAGACCAAGGTAATTCAATACAGAAAGCTCAATCTTTCAACAAATGGTACCAGAACAACCAGATACCTCTTTGGGAGTGGGGGATCCTCCACCTCAATCTCAAGCCAAAAATTGTTTTGAGATAAATTGTAGACCTATGTGTTCAAGCTGAGATCATAACACTTCTAGAAGAAAATATAGGAGGCTACAATGAGATAGTCAAATATTTGTTAGACAAGAAACAAAGAATGTTCACAGAAAATAGCTAACAAAATGGACTTCAAAATAATAAAGTTCAGTGCATGCCTGTAATCCCAGTACTTGGGAGGCTGAAACAGTAGGATCATAGGTTCGATGCCAGGCTCAGAAACTTCATGAGGCTCTGAGCAACTTAGTTAGACCCTGTTTCTAAATAAAAAATAAAATAGGGTCAAGGGTATAGCTCAGAGGAAGAACATCCCTGGGTTCAATCTCTAGTACCACACACAAAACAACAACAATAATAATAAAGTTCTATTCTTTACATAAAGAAAATGAAAATACAATCCATATATTAGGGGAAAAATGTTGTCGTTCCTGTGTTTGACAAAGGTGACAAAGGACTTGTTTTGTTAATACAAAAGTTCTTTTACAAATAAATAATTTTTAAAAGACAGTCCAATCTTAAAATGAGCAGAATACTTGAGCACATCACAAAAAAATAAAGCACACGACTGATAGGCACAGAAAAGATGATCAAGAGTCACCTGGGAAATACAAATTGAAACTGCCAGGAGATACCACTTCACACATACTATGATGACTAAAACTGAAAAAGCTCAGAATACCAAGTGTTGGCACAAAGTAAGCCACTGGGAGACTTGAACATTGCCAATGGGAGTATAAAATGGCACAATCATTTTGAAAACATACTTGCCAGTGTCTTATAAATTTAGATATATGCCTACTGTATGTCTCAGGAAATGCATTTGTAGTTATGTACTCAAGAGAAATGAAAACACATGTCTACAAAAAGACTTGCATGGCAGTATTCTTGGCAGCTTTATCTTAAATAGCCCCAAACTGGAAACAACATATATGTCCATCAACAGATTAATAAATTGTTCTATATCTAAGCAGTGGAGTATGAAATTTAAGAGAGAGAGAGGTGCATTGTGAGACAACCACAATTAATATCCAAAGCATTAAGTTGAATAAAAGAGGCCAGACATGAAAGAGTGCAGTGTATGATTCCATTCCATTAATAGAAAGTTCTGGAACAAAAAAAATTAAGGTATAGTGATAAAAATCAGAGTGCCAGGGACTCACTGGAAAGAAGCATGTGACAACTTCCAGGGGTGATATAAATATGATTTTCCAGAAATTATTAATCTGCAACATTGAAAATTAATATTTATTGTGTTTCTCTCTACTTTGGGGTATATTGTTTCATTCCCATAATAACATTTTTGCTTAATAAAAAATAAAAATGATTCTAATATATTGCTTTAATGGCTGTTTCTTCTTTTCAGTTTTGGCTGAAGTCCCATAGGCCTAGAATGAAATGGATACAAGGACCTTGTAGTCTGTGACCTGCTAGACCCCACTTATGCATATACAAGTGGTTATAAACTTTCTTCTGGCATTGCCAATCTGCCCCCTCCGGCTTGTAAAAGGGAGCAAAGTGGAAGAGGTTAAACAGGAAGATTGCTTTGGAAAATGCTACTGAAATACTGGGATGTTTTATCTCTCTCACCTTTAGATAGAAGAGAAGAATGCTTCCCCTAGATCTCAAGCAAATGAGAACACCATTCAATGAGCCTGATATATATTCCCTGGATCCTTCCTACTCAAAGTGTGGTCCACGGACCAGTGGCATAGACATCACCTGGCAGTTTGTTAGAAATGCAAAGTCTCAGTCCCCAGCCCAGTCTCGCTGAATCAGAATCTGCATTGTAACAGTATGCTCCAGGTGACTTGTATGTGCATTAAAGTTTGAGAGGTACTGTCACTGGGTTTGGGTCAAAATAGAATGAGGAGTTGTGCCTAAGACACCCCAAGATGGCAGAGTGGAAGATGTTAAAAAGCTACATGGGGAACACACGACACTTTTCCCTGTGGCAGCACAAAAGTTATCAGTTTCCATGAACCAAACCAAGACCTGTCAGCCTGAGGGTGATCTGAAGGAGACTGCTGCAGAGTAAAGTGGTCCATGAGGGGGTACTAGGAGAAGCCCATGGTGGAGACTGGATATGTCAGCAGTTGTCTACAAATGAGACATTGCCACTCACGGGCGGTAGCTTGGAAATGTTTGGGATGCGGGAGGAGTTATCTCTGAGAAACCCAGAATGCTAAGCATCTCAGGAGAAATGGACAGCAACTGAATACTTGGGACCAAATGGTTCCAAAGTCAGATCAAGACAATACCAAGATAGAATACTTGTCCTTCTGCTATTCCCTTAACCTCTTAGGCTAGTCCCTGGAGAGGTTAGACACTAAGACAGCTGACTACAGGGTCACAGATAAGAAAAAGAAATATGAAAGCAACCAGACTCACTTCTCCCACTTCATTTCCTAGATGGAAAAATTCAAACCTTGGAAAAAGAAAAAGTTTAACTTTGAATGAAATTCTGAAATTAAATTTTCAAGTAGAACATTATAATTACTGAAACAAGACTGTTTAATCACAAGATGCCTAATTATCTAATAATAAGTAGAACATTTACAAGATCTATTCAAGATTTCATCCATATCTGGCAGCAAAAGGCCTGATATGTCAGGTTTAAATGGGCAATTAGAGAAAGATTAAATTTATCTTTTGTTTGCATCTTATTGAGTTCAACTTGTTTAAGAAATTGAAATTTTTAGCCAGGCGTAGTGGTGCACGCTTGTAATCCCAGCACTTGGGAGGCTAAGACTAGAGTATCCGGGTTCACGGCCAGCCTCAGCTACCTAGTGAGGCACTCCAAAACTTAGTGAGATCCTGTTTCAAAATAAAGAATAAAAAAATAGGGCTGGGGGTATAGCTCGGAGGTAGAATGCCCCTGAATTCAATCTCCAGTACAACAACAACAAAAAAATGAAATTTTAGCAAGACACTTTAAAAAGAGGTCAATATTAAAAAAGAACCAAAAAAACTTGTCATTGAAATTAAAAAAAAATACTCAATAAACCACTTGAAAGTTTAAAAATAACTGAAGACAGAGTTAAGGAACTGAGGAACTGAAAGATAAATCTAAGGAAATTTATTAGACTGTAGAAGAAAAAGAAAGGGGAGTGGAAAATATGACAAAGAGGCTGAGAGATGTGGAAAAGAGAACCAGAAGGCCCAACACCTTTCTAATCAGTCCCAGAAAACCAGACAAGAGAGAAAGGGAGAAAGGAAATAATATTTTCCAAAAGCTAAGATTATTTTTCAGAACTGAAGAAAGACATGGATTTTCAGATTCAAGAAGTAAAACTGCCTCAAACAATCAAATTTAATGGACACATCCACATACTCACAAACTGAAATATTAAAGATGAACAAATCTTAAAGTAGCAACCAGTGAGAAAAGACAAATTACTTAGGCAGATACAGACTTCTTGGCAACAGTAGAATCCAGTAGAAAATGGAATAGCATAGCCAAAGCATTGAAGAAAACTATTGGGCAAATCTGGAATTTGATTTCCAGCTAAAGAATTATTGTAAACTGTGAGTTAAATATTTTTGTCAGATGAAGACTAAAACTCAGTAAAAGAGCTACTAAAGAAAGGGAAATTGAACCTAGAAAGAAGAAGTGTTCTGCAAAAAGCATTTTTTCCTGTGATAAGTAGTAAAAGGATGAGTATATTTGAATAAACATCATCTGTATCAGACAATATATTAAAAATAACAATTAATGAGGAGGAAGGAGAACTAAAATGCTGGACAAGAAAAAAATGTAAGAGGGTAAAATGGAAAATGAGAGAAAAAGTCTAAGGCTCTTATATGAATGAAGAGGAACACAGAGATTTTGATTAACTTCAAATTTTTCTAAGTCTAGTAAAAAGTCAAAAGGTTGAGTAAATGCTAAAAGAAAGGAAGTAGAAGGATACAAAGAAAACTCCAATTAATCTAATGAAAGCAAAGGCGAGGAGGAAGAAACAAGGGGGAAAAAGCATGGTTTTCAGAAAATACAAATTGGGGTTATAGAAATAACTCCAAATTGATCAGTAATTAAAATAAATATACATACGATACTGGGTTCAAATAAAGATACTGCAATTGAACCAACAAATCCAGTTACAAGCTGCTTGAATGAGATATATTCCCATCATGATTAAGAAATGTTTACTAAAGCAAATACTAACCAAAGCCTGTGTAACTCTATTACTATCAAAAAACGACCTTAAGGCAAAAAGCGATATTTGGGATAAAATGAATCACTACATATGTAAAAAAAGTAATTCTCCAAGAAGTTACTCTGCTAAAAAGCAAGATTTTGTCTGTAAAACCATTATTTCACAACTTCCAATGCATCTGTTAGAAAAGTATTCTTACTGGGAGGGAAAACTCACTTCTATCCCATCTCCAAGATAAATCAGATCTAAAATTATTAAGTTCAGTTCCTTTTTTTCTCTTCTTAAATTAACCCATGGCAATCTAAAAGGTTTAAAGCCACTTATAATTTTCAGCAATGTCAAAAGAAAAGGATTCACATTTGGTACTGTATTATTTTATTTATTAAACCTTGATTGCAGAAAGCAGCAAAGGGAATTATAGATTTAAGTGAGGGTTCTCTGCAGGTTGGGAGCACTGGCTCCAGTGTATTAGCAATTATATTAAATATTAAATATTACAAAAGAAATGAAAATTTCCAGGCATAACAGTAGGTAGTTTCAGAAACAGAATGCCTCATACCAGGTCTCAGCTACATTTCTTACAGTCTATGGGCATTTCAAATAACTCTCATTTTTCTGTTTGTGAAAGAATATAATTTCCCCACATATAAAATAAGGATACTAATACAAGCCTTACCTAGCATGGGGTTATTGTGAGGGTAAAACTAAATAATATATGTGAAAGTCCTTTGCAAACTCTCCACTACTACATAAATGTGAGATATTATTCTTATTATGAATCACGCTTCTATGATGGACTGTAAGTATTAAAAAGCTTTACTCACCATTTTTTCAACATGCCTGTCAAGTCTCAATCATATATAACTGTGTGTTTTGTCTAACCTTTACGAGTAAAACTACCATAATTTCCATAAGTGCAAAAATATAAGCAAATCATGGCCCAGTAAAACATTTCTCACGTTCACCTTTCTGTCACTGGGCATGCACACAATTAAAGACTCAAGACTATCCAGAAAGAAGGAAAACCATTCCCTGTGCTTAATGGAAAGAAAAGGCTTTTTCTTGGTAATGGCTTGGTAGCTCTAGTAAGCAAAACTAGAGGGTCCTGTCAGGCCTCCACGCATTCTGTTCAGCATTCTTATTTTGAGAACTCTGAATTCTTAATAAGTCTGGGAAAAATAAACAAAAAATGAATTAATTTTAAAAAAGATATAAATTGCAATGCTAATCCAGTCAATGGCTGATTGGCTGGGAGGAGTCAGCGGGAAGCTGTTCCCCACGAGGATGGAGTCTGATCATAGCAGCAGGGGCAACCCGCCAATTACCCTCCTCACAGCAGGAGATCTGAGCTGTGTAGTTTTATGACCATCACACCAGGGGAGAAACCTGACAGCATGTTAACCAGATGATGAAAATAAATATCACCAGTCAGGGACAGATGAATCTCTTGCAGCGGAGAAGGGTTTTCTCACCACAGTGTTTCTGTGTATTCCTACCTGAAAAGGATAACCTGACTCTAATAAGGAAATATCAGCAAATCCAGATTAAGGGATTATATACAAAATAATGACCAGTTATTTAAAAAATATTAGTGTCGTAAAAGATTAAAAAGGGGTGAGGGGTTGAGAAATCATCCCAGAGTAAAGGAGACTAAGTGGATATGACAGCTGAATTCAATAATCATCCTGGATTGGATCCTCTGCTGAAAGGACAAAGAAGGCTATAGAGAGAGCTGCTGGGACAATTGATGGAGTTGGACTACAGACTGCAGATTTGATAAAAGCATGTAGCAGTGTTAAAGTTCCTGAATTTGACCATCGTACTAAGACTATTCTTGAGCTTAGAAAATACATACTGAAATATTAAGTCATCCCTTTTATGCATTATGAAACTTATGATCCTTTCCTAATATAGATGGGCTCAGAAAATTAAATAAATAAAAGAAAGACTGTGAAGAACATCTCTAAAAATGTACACTAACAGATGCACATCCAATAGCTCACTTTGCCAATGATCAAATATCGGACCAAGGCATGAAAAGTACATCAGAGAGCTGGGTGTGGTGTCACTTACTTGTAATCACAGCATTTGGAAAGCTGAGACAGGAGGATCAGAGGTTCACGGCCAGCCTCAGCTACTTAGTGAAGCCCTCCACAACTTAGTGAGACCCTGTTTCGAAATAAAAAATAAAATAGAGCTGGGGGTATAGCTTGGAGGTAGAATGCCCCAGGGTTCAATCCTCAGTACTGGAGGGAAAAAAAAAAAAGAACATGAGAAATATTCAAACATGTTATTAACACCAACTCTCCTGGCTTCCTGCCAGTGAGATGAAAGAGCTGCTGAGTCCAGGTTTTATGGGATGACTATCTTTTTTCAATCTTAACTACTTGATGATTCATTATTGTACATGCCAGAAACTCCACCCCAGTGAAGGCAATTTTTTTTTTTTAAGGAGCTAGTTGGATAAGATCCTAATTGTGGGCATACTGACTCTGATCCATTAATCAGTAATGCCACACTGGTTTACTATAAAGGGGGTGGGAGGGAGAAGATGATCTGTCTATCAGCATACATTTCAAGCTATAGAAATTTAAAACTAGACACTAAGTTAAAAAACACACACACACACACTTGGACATCTGAGATGGCTCTTTTGAACTCTACTTTTGTTTGTTTGTGATACTGGGGATTGAACTCATGGGTATTCTACCTCTGAACTATACCTCAAGCCCTATTTTATTTACTATTTTGAAACATAGCCTCACTAAGTTCCCAAAGCCAGCCTTGAACCTATGATCCTTCCTTCTCAGCCTCCCAGGTACAGGGATTACAGGTGTGTGCAACTGCACCCAGTTTCAAACTTTACTTTTTACATTTCTTGCATACACACACACACACACACACACACACACACACACACCAGTCTTAGTATTTAAGGGTTCTAGCTCCATTCACCTAACATGTCCAGTTTGTCCTTTCCAAAGCTGGCTTACATCTATTTTCTCTTGACTTTATTACCTGTGTATTACAGATAAGGATTCTGAGTCAGCCTGGCATGGTGGTGCATGCTTGTAACCCCAGCATTTTGGAGGCTGAGACCAGAGGATCCAGGTTCGTGGCCAGTCTCAGCTACCTAGTGAGGCACTCCGCAACTTAGTGAGACTCGGTTTCAGAATAAAGAATAAAAAATGGGGCTGGGGCCGGGCGTGGTGGTGCACGCTTATAATCCCAGCATTCAGGAGGCTGAGACAGGAGGATCTGGGTTCGCGGCCAGCCTCAGCTACCTGGTGAGGCGCTCCGCAACTTAGTGAGACCCTGTTTCAAAATAAAGAATAAAAAATAGGGCTGGGGGTATAGCTTGGAGGTAGAATGCCCCTGAGTTCAATCCCTAGTACCAAAAAAAAAAAAAAAAAAAAAAAAATAGGGCTGGGGGATGGAGCTCGGAGGTAGAACGCCCCTGAGTTCAATCCCCAGTATCACAAAAGAAAAAAAAAATAAGGATTCTGAGACCTGGAAGCAGCTTAAAAACTTGTCTAAATCACTGAACAATTTAGTGTCAAAGCTGGGTGCTTCTCTGTACATTTCAACTCCCCCATAAAGGTAAAAATTATTTTTCATTAGCCAGCACTATTTGAGTTCAAAGCATGTTCTTTAACAAGGTGTTATTTGAAAAATAGGAGTAGTATTTCTCATAAAGTAAGCTAAACATTCTTTTCTCTGTAAAATTCCAACAAATAAGCATGTATTTAGATAAAGGCAGGCAGCAGAAAGGGAAGAGGGAGAAGGCTTTGGAGTCAGAGGCCCTGGGGTTGAAACTAGTCTTTGTTACCTACTCTATGCTCAGTTTTCTCTGTGGTAAAATGGAAATCCTGATACATAACATGTCAGTTTGTTGAGATGAGTAGCGATAATATGTATAGATTGGAGGCATCCAACCAAATATAGATTATTAAAAAATATATTACTTAGCCCGATGTGATGGTGCAGTACTTAGGATGCTGAGATAAGGATCATAGGTTCAAGGACAGCCTCAGCAATTTAGCAAGACCGTGTTTCAAAACAAAAAAATAAAATAGGGCTAAGGTTTACTTCAGAGGTAGGATACCCCTGGGTTCAATTCCCAGTACCACCAAAAAAAAAGAAAAAAAATGTGTGGTATGTAGTTTGTTGACTACCTATACTACTCACCAGGACCCTTGCTAGGCACATGAAACAGACAGAAAGAACAGTACTTGCAGTGGTTCCAGGAATTAGTAAAGGTTCCTGTAGAGTAAGGGTACTAAGCCAGTTATGCATGCTACAATTGTTTTCCCCAGTGAGCTTTTAAATTTTGGTTTACACTCTTAACTTTCTGAATTTTTTGTTGTTGTTGTTTTACATGGTGAAATCTATTTGACTTTTTAAAAATGTCCTTTTTACAGCATTAAACTCAGAAAGTCCTTCTTGACTTCTGGGACCAGATCAATATTCATCTATATTTTCCCTAGTTCCTGGTGATCCTGGTCAATGACACTGGCTCATTTGACTTGTACCCATTTCTATCTCAATGTCTTACCTTCTAAGCTGCCTATGGAGAAAATGGATTGTCGTTCTTTGAAAAGGCCAGTATGAAAGAAATATATTTCTGTTGGTTTTATCCCATTTTGTTGATTTATTTTTAATGCAGAAAACAAATGCCAATTCTTTTGACTCAATCATATAAATGCAGCAACTTTGACAGCAAATTTTGCATAAAGGCTAAAGGTCAAGGGCTCCCTAAGCCAGAGAAAACCCTGAGGGGTGTGAAGTCATGTCATCACTCTATTAGTCACCCCACCCCTAAACCTCCTTCAGCTCTTGACATCCCTTCTCCTTGTTTGTATCTTTTCCGGAGGGACTGTGAAACCACTTATGCCAGGAAGATAAAAATCTAGTAGGGGAATCATCATGGATCCACCTAAGCCTTCCTCTAACCATTACACTGATTCCTTAAAAGCTGTTCCAGGAACCTGACTTCTAAGAGAAAAGATATGGGAAGCAGTCTCCCTGTTAGTCTGGCTTGAGATGGAATGCATTTTTTTCCAGTGTTCAGACCAGGACAAAGAGGTCATATTCTCCAGGATTGTTTGCAGAGATGGCTTCCCCTCCTCATGTCTTGCTAGCCATCCAGCATTAGTGCACTAGTATGAATTGCCTTAAGGCCATGGCTTGCTCCATGAGCATGCTGCAGAAGCTGAACCTCCAGCAGTGTGACAGGCCCACTGTGCCCCAGAGAAAAGATGGTTCCTTGCTCCAAGGTCACCCTGCAAATTCGCAAGAGTTCTTTCTAACCACTAATACTTTGCCTGTTCCTCAGCCTCCTGCTCAGACAGGTGAGGAAAGTCCTCATGGAGTTTTTCATACTCCCTGCCCTCTATGTGTTCTATACACTAAGGACATTTAGGCCTTTGCCACCTCTGGTCCTCACGGGGTATGTTACTTTGGAGCTAGTAGAGCTAGAAGGAGGCATCTATTGGGTTGGTCTGGGCACATGCTAACCATCTATTTCAGTCAGCATTCTCACTGCTGCAATCCAAAACAACTGACCACACAACTTAGAGGAAGGAAGATTTATTTGCTCACAGTTCTGGAGATTTCAGAGGTTCAGTGCATGTCAGGTTGGATCTGTGGAGCTCAGGGCTTGGTGGCAGGAAGCAGAGGGAGGGAGAGAGGGAGACTCTGCTCTCACATTATGAAGGCTAGAAGCCAGAGAGCAAGGGGAAGAGGGACTGTATATAATACCCAAGGCCACACCCCCAGGGATTTCTCCTTAGCAACAAAGCCCCATCTCCAACATGGCTGGCTACTCTCCATGAGGTCTTGGGGGCCATTCTAGATTCACTCTATTATGCCATCTCTGCAGAGGGCCAATGGCAGGAGGCAAATTAGCACCAAGTGCACCCAGGCATTTGTGAGGTGAGGACCATGGTGTCCTCTCTGCCCTGTCCCCTCAGGCTCAGGCTACCTTGGCCCAGGAACATTCCTCTAATATGACTGTATTCACTACCACCTTGCAATTCAAGGCAGTCATGGGACAAACACAAAGCAATTCTTTCTCAGAGTCCTTCTACCAGTTCACCTCCCTTCCCCCTAACCCTTGGCCTCCCACACATCTCCCATACATGCCACCTTAATATAAGGGAGGCCAATGCAAAATGTCTGCTAGCATTTGCTCAAAACACCCTCTCCTAGGCAGCCACACTGAGTTCTAAAGCTTTGTGGTCCCTCTCCCAAATCTTTATGGTCTTCACAGTTGGGAGCTGGAGACAGAGTGGAGTCATCATAAAGTGATGGAGGTCAGGCTGACCCTGTTAATGGTTCCATCCACAGGTCCTGTCACCTTTATAGACACAAAACTGTTGCTGGCCAAGGTCAGAGGACTTTAGAATGTGTGGGTGTCAGGGCAGGTGGGGAGGGATGATGCAGAAACAAAAAAATCTTGGATAAGCTTATTTTCTTAAAACTGTGGGAAGGAGAAATATCCATGTGATAGAAGTGAGCATTCAACCCAATCATCCTAACACATATATATTCACAGTAAGAGAATTTATGCAAGAAGACCCTCTGCTCCCAGTGTATAATCCAAAAGCAGAAAGCCTCCCCATGAGGCATAAAAGTCTTTTAAGAAAGAAAACTAGGTATACAGATGAATAAAATGTATATATCCAATCTGGTATGTTTCTTCAGAGACATATTTTAGTCAAATTTCTCATTGTGTTTGTTATTGTGTTTAATGATAGTGTAATAGTCTCCTCCTGCCCGCCCCCCTTTGGTTGTGGCACCATTGTAACTGATTTCCCTGCTTATCCCACTCCACCCCAGTCCATCCTCCAGTCTTGCCTCCTCTGGTCACCTAGTTCCCGGGTCTATACACAGTCTTTGGTGTCTACCTTGTCCTTTCCCAGACTTTCCTGTCTCCTATCATTTTCCTAATATATAAGCTATATTCTGATCACTCCAAAGCCTGGTTTTCCTAACTTCCGAGGTTCTCTCTCAGATGTCCAAACCAAACCTTTGCTGTTCTGTTCTCTTTATCCAGAAAACCTTCAACCATGCAACAGCATGGCCATTTGGTTAAATGCAACATATCCAAGTCTCAGTTCTAGCCTCGTCCAGTCTCCTTAAGGGGCCTCGGTTTATACTTCAGGGATCCACGAGCAACCCCATTCTATACTCATAGAGCACCTTGGAATGACCTCATATTACCCTTGCTCTTTTTACAGTTGACTCTCCCACTAGACTTATTGAGGGCTCTAAAAGTATTGAGGGCAGGGATCTTGTCACTCATCCCTGGCATCCTTAGTACCTAACACAGTCCTAGAAATCAACAAATATGTGTTGAATTAGTGGCTGTGAATCACTTTTATCATGTAGTTATCTAGTGTTTTTCAAAATTAATGTTGCTTATATCTTCGCCTTCTTGGCACTTAGGAAACTATCATGCTTCTTAGCTAAGGCCACCTTTAAACTCCACGGCTGGAGAAGACTAAGTATTGATAGCAGCACTCTGACTTCCCTCCAAAGGCAAAGAAGAGCTAAGACCAAGCTCACTGTCCTGTCATCACAGATGACAGATGGAGGATGGCACGAACATACGGTACTGGGGCTGAAAGGCCTCAGCAGTGGCCTTCCTTCTAGAGACCTGGCATGGCAGGCTCACAAGTGAGGCTATAAATTCACTTTGTCAGAGCAAACATTCCTCTTGGGGGACATCTGCTCGACCTGGAGGAGAGAGTAATGACCACAGCCCAGAGGCAGCAGGGGATGAGTCATTTACTGCTGCTAGGCAATTAGTGTTGCTAGAAAAAAAAATTGCTTTCATTTAAAATTCTCTTTAAACCATATGTATCATGGCTCATGGGATAATTTATGTATCATTAGAAACTAAGAAACATACATCACGCTAATAAATTGTCTCCTCCATTCACCACAGCCAATAGCTCCCAGGGGTCTTTGAGAAGTCAGAGTTTTGCTGTCCTTGTTATGTAAGGGGGGTGTAACATTCATATGCTTCTTGTTCATTCCGTTTCTCTGGCAGAGACAGATGACAAGAGAAACACTTGCTATCCATTTCATGCACTGATTTGCAGCAGCATTTGCTGTAAATGAGCCCATAGTGGAACAGCCACAAGTTGTATTGTTTTCCCTAACACACTGAGCATCTATTTTGAGTATGGGTTTTACTTTAAGTCTTCCTGATGCTGATACGCTTTTTTCTCCAACACACAGCACGTTTAACCATCCTACTGGTTCTGATTCACAGGTAGGCCCTTCAGTTTGAAAGCAGGTGACTGAAAACAGGGTGAAGAGAATGCTGGTAGGTCCATTGTGTGTGTGGGTTCCAAAGGACTTCATTGTGCAAGGACTGAGGTCATGTGGCAATCAGGCAAATATGCTGGAAATTAGGAGTCAAACCACTCTAAACTGATTGAGGAATGGAAAATATTAAATGGAGACCCAGGAAATGAGGCTCTTCACTGAAGGAGGGTAGGGGCAGGGCAAAGGAGAGCATCATAGCAGCCAATCCACCCAGACAATGTGGAAAATGACCAACTACTGAAGTTTAATCTCCATCTTGGTGAGATCAAAAGCAACAACACAGCCACATATTTGTGAGGTCATGAAAAATTGTACCCAGACTGTACCCAAATGGAGTTGGACAAGCAACTCCATGACAACACATGGAGGAAACTTAAATGTATATGAGTTAAATGAAATCTTAAAGGGCAATATACTGCAGCATTCCAACTATATGTCACTCAGGAAAAAGAAAAACTATAAAGACAGTAAAAAGATTAGTGGTTGCCATGAGTTGGGGCAAGGAGGAAGGAGGAAAGACCAGGCAGAGCAGGAGATTTTTAGAGCAGTAAAACTATTCTGTATGATACTATAATGGTGGATACAAGTTATTATATGTTTGTCCAAGCCTATAGATTATATACCATCATGAGTGACCTCTAACGTTAACTATGGACTTTGGATGATGATGTGTCATTGAAGATGTGTCAATGGAGTTGTAACAACTGTACCACTCTGGCGAGGGATGTTGATAAGGGGTGAGGCTGTGCACATATGGGAGTAGGGGAGATACAGGAACTCTTTGTACTTTCAATTTTCCCTGAACCTAAAACTGCTCTGAAAAAAGAAAATCTATTTAAAAAAAAAAAAAAAAAA
>PVLC010038507.1:0-14733 GCA_004027655.1 Graphiurus murinus | reverse complement strand
TTTAGATAAACACATACTAAAAATCTATTAATAATGGTGAACCTCAGGACAAAGAATATTGAACCCAGAAGGACAAAATGCAAACATGAAGGAATGATGAGAAGAAACATTTAAGTATCCAGGGAAATCTAAAACAACATTACTAAATAAATGACAAATTCAAAGGGATAATAGATTGTAGTAATCACGTATTGAAACATCATTCTACTAGCTTTCTGGGTGATCTTAAGTAATGTATCAATTTCTACTTCTGAAAATAAATATTTGAATATTATATGAGTTCCTGGCACAAAGTAAGTACCTACAATGGTTCTTCTTATTATTACTATTACTTACAAATACTAATGACTAAATGAAAGGGGGAGAAACAAACTAAAATACTACACTATAATAACAAGAAAAAAGTGGGTAATTAATGATGAAATAGGTAAGACTTTATATTTTAAATTATATAAACAGTCAAGCAACTTACAGACATCTGTATTCCCAGTTCTTGGGAATCTGAGAGGGTAAGATCACAGGTTCAAGGCCATCTTCAGCAGTTCAGCAAAATTTTCTTTCAAAATTAAGAAAAAAAAAAAAGAAAGAAAGAAAAGGGGGCTGGGGCTGTAGCTCAGAGGTAGAATGCCACTAGATTCAATCCCTAGTACCAAATTAATAAATACATAAATAACATTAAGATACTGATTATTTTTACTTGTTTAGGTAATTATTCAAGCTAAAAATTGAGAATATGACTAAAAGAAATGGAAAAGGGAAATATCCACCAGGACACAGTCTCAGTAAATTTTGATTGCATCCTTCTTGGCAGAAAAAGGAAGTCTTCTATGAGAAGTAAAGGTTAGACAAGTCTCAGTCTTCGGCACTTGCTGCCAATTGATGGCAATTGATGCCAAAGTCCAAAAACAAACAAACAAACCATGGTTTATAAAAGTTCTAATGAAGATAGTAGTATGACTTAAAAATAGTATATCCAAAGAAGATTTTAAGTTATAAAAGGTATTGTAAGACATTTTCAAACATAAAAGAAAACAGAGAATACATTAGACAGAAACCTTTCTTGAAAAAAAAAAAATTCTGTGATGAAATTCTTCTAATATAGATGCCTTTAAAATGAAAAAGCCCTCAGAAGTGGAGACTCTATAGTGAAAATGACTCAAGGAAGCACTAATATCTTTTACACAAAAAATTAAGATTAAACTACTGTGTGAAGCATGGTAGAACAGAATATTGGTACTATAACCCTTGACAAAGTAAAAACAGTATAGGCAATAAAAACCAGGTAAACAGGAAAGAGAAGAGAGGAGAGAATGTTAGTATAATAATCAAGTACATTTCATAGCAACTGATCAGAGTACTATTGAAAATTAAACTGTTTAAAAAATTATATCAGCATTATATTTATACAGTTTTGCTCAAATATAGTTACTTTTAAATTAATTTTTCTTATAGGTAAAAATAGAACTCTGCAATCAGTAATTCTGTTTCATTTTAATTTCTTTTTCTTCTGTTAATTTCTAGAAAAATGAAGAAATATCATTCAGTGAAATAAGATACAAATACTAATCTTAACTGTTGGGATTATCTACATACCTACCTACATACCTATCTATATACTTACCTACTTATATATCCACCTATCTATATACTTAAGATCTACTCTCTGTCTCATTTATAGTATCATTTTATAGGAGCCCACGTACAGAATGATAACCTTAATAATGTTAATTAAATTCCTAAAAGTGGGCTGAAGGGCTGGGGATTTGAATTGATGGTTTGCTTTTTTGAGTTTTTAAATGCTTAAAATGTTTACAATGCAGATATATCACTCTTGCAAAAACAAAAATAAATTATAAAATATACTCATGAACAAAAGCATAGAGCATGTTCCTTATTTAATTGATTTAACAAGAGCATTTCAATTTCTGACCATTGAGTTGTTGCATAGTTGGTATAATATGTTTACTCCCATGGTTGCTTGAGATTAGTTAATAATTGTTATATAATCTGTTCTTTTCTATCTAAATTAAGATGGGATACCAGAGACAAAATTTATGTATAATAACCTCCTCTTAAATGTCAGAAGATAAAAGCGGCAAAGCTTGAGCAATATATGGAAATTATGATTTATATTTAAGTCTTTATATAGCAAAACGATGACAAATTGATTTTATTTTCTTGGTAATGAAATTTGCAACAAAGATGTCAATTTTTAAAAAGTAGTATGCATTATATTTTCTTCTTTCATTGAAATGTTCAAAAGTTGGGATGTGGAATAATATTTTGTGACTAATAAAATCGATATCCAAACTCAAACTGTGTTTCTATTCAAATTCAAATATTTTCCAAGTTGTTGACTCATCAAAACTAAGAGCAGCTGGTGTCCTAGTTGAAATAACTGTAAACAATCTAAGTCGAAGCTTCAAATGATTATCAGTGATGGAAAACATGTATATTGAAAAAAGAGATTGGACAGAATCTAAAAATGAATTTGACCATAAGGGAATGTTCTATAGCAATTATATGCATTGAAGACACTTTAATCTCAATATGTGTGTCATGAAACAAAAATAGATAAATCATGGCATGATGGTATTCTTCAAACAGGATATTTTGGAAGGAGACGTAAATGCTATTTTAAATTTCCAGTTTCAGATGCATTTTATAAAACCAAGAACATTAGTTAAAAGTAGCTCCAAATTTCAATATCTAAATCATCTCTAACTGAAAGCATAATAATGACAATTTCTATACATGATTTAAGACAGCAAAGCCGGGCGTGGTGGCGCACGCCTGTAATCCCAGCATTCGTGAGGCTGAGACCGGAGGATCCGGGTTGGCGGCCAGCCTCAGCTACCTAGTGAGGCACTCCGCAACTTAGTCAGACTTGGTTTCAAAATAAATAATTAAAAAATAGGGCTGGCGAGGTAGCTCGGAGGTAGAATGCCCCTGGGTTCAATCCCCAGTACCGCAAAAAAAAAAAAAAAAAATATAGCAATATAGTATATTTAAGACAAGAGCCATGCATAGTGGTGCACATCTCTAAGCCCATTACTTGGGAGGATAAGACCTGAGGATTGTGGTTTAGAGGCCAGCACATGGTAACCTAGCAAGACCTTGTTTAGTAATAAAAAACAAAATAAGGCTGAGGGTGTAGCTGAGAGGTAGAATGCCGCTAGATTAAAGCCCCATACTACAACAACTATAACAACAGAAATGAACAAAACACTTTGAAGCAGGGTTAAATTTGAAAATATTCCCATTCTCAATTGCCTCAAAAATATTTAGGAATAAATCTAAAGAGGTAAAAGATCTCTATAATGAAAATTATAGAACACTGAAGAAAGAAATTGAAGAAGACCTTAGAAGATGGAAAAGCCTTCCACATTCTTGGATAGGCAGAATAAATATTGCCAAAATGATCATGTTCTCAAAAGATATTTATAGATTTAATCCAATCCTTAAAAAATACCAATGTCATTCTAACTAGAAAATAAGTCCAAAATTTATATGAAAAAGCAAAATATCCAGAATAGCCAAAGCAATTCTGAGCAATAAGAACCATGGTGGAAATATCACAATACCTGAGTTCAAGTAGTAACAAAAACATCATGATATTGACATAAAAACAGGTCCACAGGCCAGTGGAATGCAGTATAATAAACTGAGTAAAATCTTCACACTTATAGCCAGTTGATTTTTAACAAAGATTACCAAAACATACACTGGAGAAAACAGCCTTTTCATCAAATGGTTTTGGGAAAAGTGGATAGCTGTATGTAAAATAATAAAACTAAACTGCTATTTCTAATCCTGTAGAAAAGTCAATTCATGATGGATCAGAGATCTATAAATTAGACCAGAAACTTTGCAGTCATCAGAAGAAAACTTAAGATCAACTCTCTAATATATAGGCACTCATAGAGACTTCCTCAATAAGATCCCCAAAGCTAAGGAAATAAAACTGAGAATCAATAAATGGTATATCATCAAATTAAAAAGCTTCTGTATAGCAAAGAAAACAAGCAAAAGTCTGAAGAGGAGTCCTACAGAATGGGAGAAAATCTTTACCAGCTACTCTTTGGAATGAGAACTAGTATCTAAAATACATAAAGAATTTAAAAAAAAATTAATAATCCAGTCAAAAAATAGGCATCCAAAGTAAATAGATACCCCTCAAAAGGAGAAATATAAATGACCAAAATATATTTTTAAAATTTTCATCATCACTACAAATCAGAGAAATACAAATCAAAACTACATTGAGATTCCATATAACTCCAGTTATAATGGCACGCATCAAGAAAACAAACCACAATAAATGCTGGTGAGAATGTGGAGAAATAGGAACTCTTCTACACTTTTGGTAGGATTGCAAATTAGTACCACTATGAAGATCAGTATGGAAGTTCCTCAAAAGAATGGCTGTCTTGCCACTTCTTGGTATCTTTCCCCCCAAAATTAAAGTCAGAATACTATAGTGATACCTGCATACCTATGTTTATAGCAGCATGATGCAGAATAGCCAAATTATGGAACCAACCTAGGTATCCATCAACAGATGAATGTATAAAGAAAATGTGGTATATACACACAATAAAGTTTTACTCAGCCATAAAGAACAATGTTTTGTCATTTGCAGGCAAAGGGGTTAAATTAGAGAATATTATGCTAAGTGAGGTCAGTCAAACTTAGAAAGTCAAGGGTCATATGTTTTCTCTCATGCACTAGAGAGAAAGTAGGACACAAAACATATTTCACATAAGTAAAAACAGAGACCAGTAAAATAGTGGAAGGAGATAGAAGTGAGAGGTGGGAAGGGAAAAAGAGGATGGAAACTGTTCAAATGATGTTATGTCTATATATGAAAGTATCACCACTAATCTCACACATGTGAGAAAAAGGTGAATTGGGGAGGGGAATGCTCAGGGAAAAGACATGTGAATGTATGAATGTATCACTTTTAAAAGCAATCTAAGGCATAACAGTATTTTTTACGAAATTACAAAATGAAAGTAATGAAAATTGGGTGCATTATACCAAAACTTTATTTCAGGACTTTTTTTTTTTAAAAAAGTTATATTGATCACCATGTTCTTCATAATAATTTTGAAATGATGGGTTGAAAAATAATAGTAAATTTAGATTTAAGAGACCCTGCTGGGAGTTTCCACCACTGGCTAAGTGCCAAGAAGTTCTTTTTAAGCCGGGCGCAGTGGTGTGCACTTGTAATCCCAGTACTTGGGAGGCTGAGACAGGAGGATTGCAGATTTGTGGGGCCAGCCTCAGCTACTTAGTAAGGCCCACCACAACTTAGTGAGACCCTATTTCAAAATAAATAAAAAAAGAAAATAGGGCTGGAGGTGTACCTCAAAGGTAGAATGCCCCAGGGTTCAATCATCCCCAGTTTCACACATACTTTACAGACTTTAGAAGTGCGTAAAGTTGAGATTCAGTCTCAAAAGGATATCTTTTTATTCTTAATCAATCAGATTCATATTTGACATTTCTACTTTTACCTACTGGAATTTCCTATACTAGTTAATTTTGTGTTACTATATCAACATACCTAAAGAAGTTAACTTCATGAAGAGAAAAGGTTTACTTAGCTCACAGGTGTGGGTATTCAAAGGAGTAACATCTGCACTGGCTCACTTCTAGTGAAGGCCCTCCTGATTATAGTCACATCATGTAGTCACCCATGGATGGGGAAGAGCATAAAATGCCAAACAGGAAATCAAGCAAAGAAAATTTGGGGTCTTATAATTCCTTCCAGGAATTTCCCCCCATTGACCTCTCCTACCAGGCTCCACCTATCAGTAGTGCCACTCTGGACACCAAGCCCTCAATCACGATGTACCCTTGGGTACATTTTTAAAAACTATTTCCAAATCACAGCATTTTCTAAGAGATTACAAATGCCATGAATAAATGTTCGATCCTCTTGAATTGACATAAATTTAACCATAACTTGGAAATGTTACTGAACTGAATGAAAATGTCTTCACATATTTCCACTCAAATGTATCCCTCTTCAGGATGAGATTACACTGATGAATACTTGAAAAGTCATGGAAGAGAAGAATCATGATAGAGAAATTCTAATCATTCCTCTCAACCAGTTCCTGTCAATGAATGTAAGTCATTTCATCCAGGCACTGGAAATCCTGAAAAATGCTGTAAGGTTATTCTATATATCTGTGATTTTTCTCAGAGTTTAAGAAACTATCTATATGGAAGTTATATAGATAACTTGAGATGTAAGACACCAAATTCCAATCTTTGAAACAAAATTGTGGCTGGGACTGGTGGCACATGCCTGTAATCCCAGTACTTAGGAGGTTGAGACAGGAGGATCACAGATTAGAGGACAGCCTCAGCAAAGTAGTGAGACTCTCATCAACCTAAGGGGCCCCTGTTTCAAAATAAAAATTAAATATAGCTAAGGGTGTAACTTGGAGGTAGAATGCCTCTGGGCACATTGTGTCAATTGTTTAATTCTTCCACCCTAAAAAATAGTTTTACCTATAACTTTACCCAGAATAATCTTGCACACACACACACACACACACACACACACACACACACACATACACACACACATATATCTTGCACATATATAAAATATATTATAAAAAACAATATATATATGACTTGGGAGAAGTTAGTTCCCAGAGAGTAAGCATGCTTATACTTTATGTATAGCCTTTTACAAAGATTTAAAGATGCTTTCTCTTTAAAAAATGCTTATTTTTAAGTAACATTTTTCTGATTCTTTTCCTCTGCACAAGTAAGCCGAAAATGCAGGTTAAGAACTAGTAAAGTGTTAACAAGTAAGGATTAGTATCTTCTTATTCCATATGTGCTGAAGTAAATGTATGTGTTGCAGTTCATGGAGTTTGGGAAAAGCAGGAGAGTGTTGCATTATTATGTGTGGAGCATTAGCCACACAACCTGACTGCCCAGATTATCTGGGTCTGGTTTCCTGGGGAAGTAGAAAGAGATGGAACCTATCAAAACACTTTTGATAGAAAATGATTGACCAGATTTACCTCAACAACAATTCTTATTTACTGAGGCAATCCTATATGGCTAGTATTGTAATTAAGTGCTTTATCTATATTATCTTCTTTAATCTTCAAAAATCATCTTGATATTGATAAATATATTTACATTCAGTAGATGTAGAAAGTAATAGATGCCAGAATCAGGTTTTAAACATGAGGATGACTTCCTCAGAGGTCCCGATTCATGCATAGTGAACTGTAATTCTACTTCCTCCTGATGATGGGAGCCTATCTTCATGAGGTTTTGATAAATTTTGAAATCATTAATATTCGGGTTTGGAATCTAAAATGCTGAAATTAAAATGATATCTTAGTTTTGAATACTTAATGTTTCAAAATTTTATTTCAAATTATACTAAGTATATCATGTTTACATTCAGTTTTAAATGTTGGAAAGGCAATTTCTTTTTCACTAATGAAATTTATCTGCAAATATTAAGGCATTAGTAGTAGTAGTAGGTTTCTGGATTACAATTTAAGAATTACTGTAATGTTTTATTAAAATTATATCACTGATAATTGATAAGACAGGCATCATTTTCTCAATATAAGAATGCATTTTGTACTATAAACTATCTAAAGTCTTGCTTAAGTTCACATGAACTCTATACTTATTTATTCTTAAAGGGAACATCTGATGTTTTTCAAAGGATACGTAAAAAGAGTTTGTTGACTATAAAACAACAATTAATGCTTCTACTGAAAATTTTTTGACATATTTGTCTGCTAGTAAACTGAAATTCAAAGTCCAAAGCACATTTAGAAGATCATTCTTCTCCACATGGTATTCCATTATGAAACTGCTGCAATGAACATAACATTAGTTGAACAAACACAGCACTATAATCACGCATCTGGTCTCCTTCCTGCATTGCATATACAGCAGAGATTTGTTGTACTGTTTCAGTATTCTCAATAGGTTTCTGTGTTTACAAAGGTCCAGAAATAATCCTCAGAACTTATCCTCCATATGGCACCAGTAAACCTGGCATAAGAACCTTTCTGACACAAAGGATATACAACTCTCTTATTTCAGAATAACAAAAATCTGCCACAAATGCAAAGCTATCAAGCAAGTGTTAGACCTTCGCTTCTGTTTAATCTCATCAAAACTGATTTAGTTGTCTACACATGTCAACCTTAATTATCAAAAATGTAAAAGGACTGCATATTCCTTCCCAATTCTATTTAATTGTTAAACATGACTTTAATTATATTTTTAGTATTAAGTTCTTTAAGACCCAAGATGTGTTCTTATCTAGCAGAGGGCCGAGAGCATGAAATAATTTGATAAACATGACCTACATTTTAGTTCTGATATTACACACACAAAAGAAAAAAAAGTGAATATTTACACTTTCTGGATAATCATTATATAGATAACTGATCTGACTAGTCAAGCCCAAAGAATCTCACCGAAAGTAGGTATCTTGAAGTTCTTTGTGCAGTTTTTTAAAATTTTTACAATTTGTTTTAATTCTCTTCTGAAATCCATCTTTCTGTGTAAATATAAGCAGAGTTAATGCCTATTAAATAACCCAGCATTTGAGATGTAACACTGACAAGTTAAATATGTGCCTACATTCTAACATCTTATAAATTACATTACAAATTTAATGACTAATTAAAAACATTATTTATTTGTCTCAATATGTTCATCAGCAATACTTCCTTATTTATGAGTGTATAAGTATAGTCTTCAAAATATTAGAAAATATAAGCTACTATACTTAATCCTTACTATCATTCTTAAATAAATTGAAAGACTCCACCATCCATATGGTGAGCCAAGGAAATATGTTAGTTGCATAAAACCCACTTGCTATGCAATAGATGGGGATTATTTAGCTCCCCTCATCCAGTAGCAAAATGTATTTTCCTTCCTTATTATGGTAATGAAATGATTAACTTGCAAGTTCAATGTGAAGGAATAATATGGTTCTAAGTATGTATGGCTCCTTTAACCCAGTCAAGACACATTGCCAGATATTTCAATTAATGTGTACCAAGGTCACAAAATCAATTTCTTATCAGCCAGAAACACTCATACAGCAAATTTTATTTTCAAACCATAATCTCTAAATTAAATCTGTGTACCTAAAAAATACAGTGCAGAAACTCAGTCATTGGGTTTTCTACCTGATAGCATTTTCACAAATGGCACAAGACTTTGTATGCTATATTTAGCCTACAATGTTTGGTTAGATTTTAATCTTCCTAGAGAAAGTCATTATCTCTTCCCATGGCAAATAAAGGACCAAAGTGCTAATTTCCTCCTTAAAATAACTACAAGGTTTGAACAGTTCTGACATCCTGTCTTCCACAATTTATTTGGAAATTTTAAAATAATTATAAGGATATACTATATATATTATATGCTATAATATGTATACTAATTCTAATTTCCTGGTAGTATAAATTATGTTTCTGAACATAAGTTTGAAGAAAAAAACCCACGTTAATATGTTAATATGGAAAATAGTATTACCTTGCAGTAAATCCCATGTAAAGAGACTTTGTGGGAATTGAGCTTGTCTGACCAACAACACTCAAGATAATCACATTTTTTAATGAAAACTCTTTGACTTGAATATAAAATACCATCCCCTATTACATTCTGGTGTTGGAATTCTTTCCTTGTATTTTAATTTTTCTCAACACATTTTTCCCTCTTATATCCTCATTCTCACACTACTCATAACTACACATGAAGCTATAACAATTTGATGTTGGTACCTTTCATGTATGCACCTTGCACCTATGCATCTATGAACCAAAATCATTAAGGGAGTTAAAATATTTCAATAATCTTGCCTTAACATTTTAATAGTCAGAAAATCACAATTTTAATTTCAGGCAAGCATATTTTTTTCCATTTTTGGAAAACAACCCAAATGTCAGATATATGTATGCAAATCATACAACTGAATAACAAGTTATAAAAATTTATAGTAACTTCCAATCTTTGAGATGAATTTAATGCTTGGTGGTTGATAAAACATAGGCTATAAAATCATATCTCACACAGAAAGTAGGAAATTATCTGAGATAACATATTTAGGGTTCCTCAAATTGTTTTCCCTACATTCTCCTAATCATGCAATCTTTTATATATAATATGGAAAATATCGGTCAGACACACTCAATTCCCACAATGAGAAGAATCCCTCCTAGTGCGAAAGGGTGAAGGGCAAGATATACGTATGAGAGAGTGTCAGCCTCCCAAGTACTGGGATTAGAAATGTGTGCCATTATACCAGGTTGAAAATATTTTCTTTATACCCTTTATATGTCAAGAGTATTAATATTCTCATAAAATGATTTAAAATTGTAGAATTTGTTATTTATTCTCTATTTGTGATCACTTACACATTTTAATCAAATGCAGAGTTTGATAATAAAATATTTCAGTGACAAATTGTAAAAAATTAAGTCTTTCACTTTGTGCATATTAATGGAAAAAAGACAAAACCTCATCTTCAATAATTTACTAAGGAATACATACAACCCCATGTAAAGCTTTTTTATTTATAAAGGTGGCCCATTGGAAGGAGTGGTTAAGCATAAGACAGGTATTCTTTCCATCAGCATTATTACTGCTGTAATCCAAAGCACCTGACCACCACAACTTAGAGGAAGAAAAGTTTATTTGCTCACATTGCTCACAGTCTGGAGATTTCAGCTATTCAGTCCACGTTAGGCTGGGTGAAGTTTTGGAGCTCAGGGCATGGCATGGGGAGAAGAGCATAAAGGCTCTGATCTCACTTCTCTGAGGCCAGAAGAGAGAGAGCAAGAGCAAGGAGGAGGAGGAGAAAGAGGAGGAGGGGGGAAGGAGGAGGAGGAGAAAGGGGGGGAGGAGGAGACTATACACCCAAGCCAAACCCTCAAGAACCTCTCCTCAGCAACCAAGCCCTACCTCCAAATGGTTGCCTTGTCTCCCTGAGATCTGAGGGGACATTCTCAATCTAAACCATAACAAAAGGTATTATAAATAATATAAATAATAAATAAGCTAGAGTTCATTTTTAAACTAAAGGATAAACCACACAAAGTTATGAGTAGAAGTAAAATTTTCATTTTCCTGCCAATGATTTCATACTTCCTAGAACTTTCAGGAAAAGGTATATCTGATACATAAAATTTAGAAAGAATGACACAGTCAAACTGGGTTTTAGACCCTCTAAAGAGAAGGACCAAGGTGCTTCAAAAATAGAGCATCAGAAAGCACTAATGCCAAAATCACAATTGACAGTGCCTTTGAACATATTCCCTTCTAATTCATGAAAATCTTCAGTAAAGCAATAAATTAGTCAGTTAAGATTCAGTTGCATAATTAATCACTCAAAATAAAGTAGGAAAATAGAGATATTATGAAGCTAACTAATGTAAGGGTTATAATACTAACTTTGATCATTTATGACAATTTTCATCTGAGCATACTGGATATTTTTATTTATAGTAAAATATTTGGGGTGAGATTACATCGAAGGTTATCCTGCTATACAGGGCATTTATTTATTTATTTATTTATTTATTTATTTATTTATTTATTTATTTATTTCTAGGGATTGAACCCAAAGGCATTCTACCTCTGTGCTAGACCTCCAGCCCTATTTATTTTTTCATTGGAAATAGGGTCTCATTAGGTTTCTGAAGCTCTCCTAAAACTTGCAATCTTCCTGTCTCAGCATCCCAAGAATTGGGATTACAGATGTGTGCCACCTCACCCAGCTGTATACCAGCTTTTTAAAATGTGTAAAATTCAAACAAAACTAAGTTCCCAAGTCATGCAACAGAAATACCAATCTCAATGTGTTAATAAATTTACTATAGGCAAGGGATAATAAGTATCATACAGCACCATAAAGGACTGTAGCATTTTACATATTGAACCCAAAGCATTTGATAGTTTCCAAGGGTACAAATAAAAATAAGAACTAATCATTGGTGGGATCCCCCAGTCATTTTGAGAAGTTGGCATACCTCATTGAAACTTATTTCAATAAGATGAATTAATGTAAAAATACAAAATTATCAATGCCAACCTCAATATCATGTAGGGGGGAAGGGTAGGGAGTGGGGTAGTATTTGGAGGAAGCTCACCAAGAACTATGTGCATGTATGTCTCTATCACACCAAACTTCATTATGATATGTGATTACAGTGTACCAATAAAAATGTATTGAAACAAATAAAATGAAATTACTAAGAGAATGTGTAACATGATTTTTATAGTGTATAGAAATCAAAACAGTCTTGCAAAGACAATTACATGTGAGTTGTGTCTTACACAAGGAGTCTCAGTTTATAGTATTTGCAATATTGGAATAGTTCAGTTAGTTTTTCCTCTGAGCACACACAAAATTGATCATTCTGCCCTGTTTGTAGAGCCTAATGCAAAGGTATTTTTATACCTGGCAATATGTATCATATTTAGAATGGGGAAATTTGGCTACAGGTTCCTTCCTACCTGAGAGAACTTACCACAATTCCACTCTAACCATTCTTGGTCATAAACACTCACTCAGCAAAGTCCTTTTGGGATTGCAACACAAGGGCACATTCCATTATGCAACATTGTGTTCCAGTTTCTAGTTACATGGTAATTATTACATCACTTGAATCACAACCCTCCTGCCCCTCAAATGGGGTATGCACACTTTACTGAAAGGGAATACTTTCTATTGCATAAACAAAGTTATTAAAATTCCCAGATAGGGGAACAAATACAAATATCATGGGTTTATACCCTTCCATTTGTTTTTAATTGTCTGAGTGACTCTAATATAGTGGTTCTTTCTCTGATGAAATTATACTTGATGCCTTATATTTTGGCATTGGGATACAGGAGCTCTTTTAGGTTCTATCAGGAAGTTGCTTTGAAGGGAGGAAGCCACTAGAGAAAATTAAAAGGTTTTATGTATGCTCCAACTACTACTGATTTGTTGCACCTACTTAGTAATACTGGAAGAACTCTGAGGTCTCATTCTGGCTCAGCAGGAAGGAGAGACATGATGTGCTGTGGTCATAAGTAGGGAGGAGAGGAGTGCAAGGAGTAGATGAAAGCATTTGTCATGTCAGCTGCAGAGATCAGAGTTGAAAATAACAGAGAAAACTGTAGACAATTGTACTATTGAACCACTAAAGTTATAAGCATACATATATATATATATATATATATATATATATATATATATATATATATATATGCATATATACGCATACACACACACACACACACACACACACACACACAAGCTTGAGCTCAATCAAATGGAACTTAACCTCTTTCCTCATAATACCTATTTCCTGGTTACTGGTATGGATTCCATTTTCCTATTAATGACATTATCATGTAAAAAATTAAAGGCAAGTTGTGCAATTAGAGGAAACATTGACTATTGACTTGTCTAATCTTTGAGATAAAGCAGAGGAAGGAATTCCAGAAGGTTCTGTGCACAGATAAAGGCAAAGATAACAAAGGGATGAAACTGGGAATTATAAAAAGGGAGACTGTAGTGAGCTGATATGCTCAGAATATCTCGACTCCTGCAGTTCTGGTTTATTCTTCATTGATGTGAAGATAAGTTTTATATTTGTAGCTTCTCTATTCTGTGTGTTGACCATCCTTGCAAGACAGAAAACTGTTTTGGTTAGCTTTGTCTTTACTGTGACAAAAATACCTGAAAACAGCAACTTAGAGGGGGAAAAACTTATTTGGCTAATTTTCAGAGGTTCAGTCCATAGTCTGTAGGCTCCAATGCAGAAACATCTTGGTGTCAGAGAATGGCAGAGGACAGCTGCTCAACTCATGGCAACTGGAAGCAGAGGAGGAAAGTAGGGACATATATAATTCCCAAAGCCATGCTCCCAGTGACCCATCTCCTGTAGGCATGCCCTCCCTGTGCACCTTCTTGTACTGGAAAGCATGCTTTCAACACATAAATGTTTTCAACACATACACATAGGACATTCCCAACCTAACCCATAACAGAAACCCAATAACAGGAGACTTGTCTCAATTATTTGGTGGTTTTTAAGCACTGTTTGCAATGCTGATAATTTTACCAGCTACCGTCCTGATACCTCTTGCTACAAAAAGAAAAGAACAAGGAGAGAATGGAGGTGCATGAGGTGGAACAGCACAGAGATTTGATGATTTATCAAGGTAGAAAGATTTTTGTGATGGGATAGCTCTTCTCTACATAGAAGCCTATTCTATTTGGTTGTTTGGATGAAAACTTTTCCAGAATTTCTTTCAACATGTAAATTGGACCTTTCTCTTCAACCTCTTTTTCTCTTCCTAAAAGTATCTCTTTTGAGGCCAATTTGCTTTTTATTCATCTTTGTATTGTTGGCTTTTCTTCGGTGACTGGTTCTGCTTAAATTGCCCTCTTGTTTGTAATCAATAAGAAATGTAATTATCACAGGTATCTTGCCCCAGGTTTCTCCTCCAAGACAATACAACCTCTTTAGAACAAGAGAACTCAGAGCTTTCTGTATACATGAGCGGGGGCTGTTGGGGGGATGGCAAAGCAATTTTTAGGCATTATTGCTGGATGCATAGATGGGGAGAAAATGGAAAGGTGGTAGAAATTTTCACTATTAGGAATTCCTTCCAAGCAGATATACCAAATTTTCTTTAAGGTTATTTGCTTCACTTTAT
>PVLC010038506.1:0-14721 GCA_004027655.1 Graphiurus murinus | reverse complement strand
AGTTGCATTAACCACAGTTGTAGCATGTAGAATTACTCCACTGCTGCTGATCGGACCACATCTGGAGTTCTGTGATCAATTTTGGGAATTGTTTCAGGCTAGGAAGATGGAACACAAAGGTGTTGGAAAGAGATGTGGATGAAATAGTGAGTGCATTTGGAATTAGCTCACAGGGAACAACTGAAGGAACTAGACTCAGAATGTCCTTCTGAGGAGGTGCTGGCCTTAATGTAAATCCACGGCTCTCAGCCCCACACTTTCACCCCAGGGGCCGTGTACAAATGTTTGGGACCTTTGTGGTGACTTTGTGGTGACATGGCTGGGCTGGGGATGCTGCTGGCGTCTAATGCAGGAGGCCAGAGGTGCTTACGTACCCGCAGAGCCCCGCCCGGGCCCACAACAAGGAATGATCCAGCCCAGATGTCAGTAGCATGGAGGTTGCGCACCTTTCTCAGTTTACATCAGGCTAACTGTGACCAGGGTAAGAAAAGAATTGCATGTTATCTTGTAGCCCAGGGCACACAAAGGGATCACTGGCTTTAAAATTCCATGAGTCAGTGTTTGCTCTGTTTCCTTGCCTAGAGTGCATTATTCTAGTAAAAACCTTCTGTTCTACTCTATGACATTTCATTGACAAATGGAAAAAAAAGGTCATTGATAAGCCATTGTGTAAGTATAGTCTAAATGATAGTGAGTGAATTTAAGCCCAATTGGTAAAAAAAAAAAAAAAACTATACGAAATGAATTTTGCTTTTATTTAAGGCAGTATTTTCTGGCTAACAAGCTGTGCCAAGAATATTGCGTGTGTGGTTTGTAAACGCCCCATCACTGCAGTTTTTTTATAGTTTCTCTGAACTTGGATGAGAAAATAATTATGTGTTTATTTTCAGGAGATATATTTTTATTGACTTTTTATGTGAAATTTAGCATTTTCCTCACTTAGAAATTTATATTCATATCTACTTCCAAATAAAAGTTGAATGAACCTATTCTAGATCTTATGTAGGATGTTAATAAAGAAGCACTTACCTTCCTGCATCATAGGTTTTAAAAATATTTCATAATTGTGTCTTTTTTTTTTTTTTTTTTTGCGGTATTGGGGATTGAACTCAGGGGCGTTCTACCTTCGAGCTATACCCCAGCCCTATTTTTTTTTTTATTCTTTATTTTGAATCCGGGTCTCACTAAGTTGCGGAGTGCCCCACTAGGTAGCTGAGGCTGGCTGTGAACCCGGATCATCCGGTCTGAGCTTCCCAAATGCTGGGATTACAAGGGTACGCCACCACGCCCGGCTCATAATTGTATCTTAATGTACTCTTAATTTTATTTTATGCAGTTAAAAGTTTTTATTCCGAGAGACTTGTAGGTATCACCAGACTTCTGAAGAGCATACGGCAAAATTGGCTCTACCCTGTGGGCTTGCTTTCAGGGTTCTCTTTTTTCAGTAGGCATTCTCACTGCCAGGACTTGATGACCACAACCTAGAGGAAGCACTTTATTTAGGAGCTTACAGCCTTGGAGGTTTCAGTCCATGTTAGCCAGGGGCACGCCTGCCAAGCCCAGGGCATGGCTGTGGGAAGCAGAGAGAGAGAGAGAGAGAGAGAGAGAGAGAGAGAGAGAGAGAGACAGATAGACAGATAGACAGATAGACAGATAGACAGTGTGTGCTAGTGAAGAGCTTGCTCGTGTCAGCTCATGGTGACAGGAGGGAAACAGGAGGAAGCTGCAGCAAACTACCCACGACCACTGACCCTGGCCATGCCTCCAGGGACCCCTCCCAGGCAGCCACGTCCTGCCTCTAAGGAGGCTGCTTACTGCCCTGAGTTCTGGGGGTGCTGCGAATGCAAACCATAGCAGTATCTCATATAGCGTGTGGCTTTAATGTATTCACTACCTGACCGGCTTTCAGATCCCTATATGTACGTGTGGTTAATTATTCAAAAACAAAGTCCCAGGGAACAGCGGGGAGAACACCTCTGCCCTTTGAGCCCCTCCAGCATCCTGACTAAAGGCTTTGGATTTCTAATTCAGTGAAGTCCAGCAGCAAAGCAGTGGTAGAACTTGCTTGAAAAGCAGACAGGGTCATCATTCCTGTGTGTTTAGCTGATGTGGGCAGTTGTTGGTATTTATAGCCAAGGCATTTGAAAAAATGTTTGCTTGTTGGTTTTGACAGCAGGTTGTGTTAAAAGTTTATACAAAGAGAGATGTACTGGTGTATGCATGTCCCTCACCCCCCCTCCATTATTGTTTTAGTCCAGAAACCGTTTTCTCTTTACCTGAAAGATGCTCCCCCTCCCCCAGTGTTCAATGAACTTGGTCTTCCTTAGATTTGGTGAATAAGCATCATGATATTGGAAGTGCATGGTTGACTCACATGGCACAGGTGTGTGATGCTATGTCTTAGAGCATTTATTTTCAGACAGAGAAGATTTAATGACATTTTACTATAAAGACCAATTACCCATGCCTGGGTACAGAGTAAATACTTCCTGGTGTGGATTTCGGGGTCATACCTCTGGGCCTCCTATTTCTTTCTCCTGTTGGTTCATTTGTTCATTCATTCACTCACTCATTAATTTCTTCTGGAACTCCTTTTGTTACCTGTATTAAGGTTGAAGAAAAATAATGAGCATCACACTGGCTGTAGAAGGCACAGAGCCTGTGGAGCAGCGACCACAGATCTGGGGCGTCAGAGTTCAGGTGCAGGCGGCCCACGCTGGCTGTCTTAGCCCTGCTCTCAGCAAGCTGCGTTCTGTGGCCAGGCACTTCATTAACCCCCGGGCCCTCTTTTCTTTCCCCCCCATTTAGTGATGATGATGATCATATCAAACTCTTTACTTTGGGGAATTAAATACAGAATTCTTAGTACTTGAAATGTAGTAAGCCTTTAGTGAATGTTAATTGTAATAATAATTATTTGCTGATTTGGTAATCATACTCCTAATTCTATAGATTTAATCACTTTAGTCAAACTTACAATTGGCTGAATAACTGAACAGAATGTTAATCTGTTGATTTTTTTTTTTTTTTTTTTGCAGTACTGGGGATTGAACTCAGGGGCATTCTAACTCTGAGCTACACCCCCAGCCCTATTTTTTATTCTTTATTTTGAAACAGGGTCTCCCTAAGTTGCGGAGTGCCTCATTAGGTAGCTAGGCTGGCCGTGAACCCGGATCCTCCAGTCTCAGCCTCCCAAATGCTGGGACTACAAGCATGCGCCACCACGCCTGGCTAGTCTTTGATTTTTTAAGTGGCTATTCTGGTCATACATTTACTTAGTTACTCCTTTACGATGTCAAACCAGATCATTACTAACACTTAGGTAATGCAAAAGAAGTCAAATGAAAGGTGAGTTTTTCAGGAGATTTAGTCCTGGTGGGAGCTGGAGGACTGTCTCATCAGAAGCATGGGCAGGCACACGGTACTTCTCTGCTGACAGGAGGGCTGCAGCGGGGAAGACGCCTCTTCCTGTGGCTCCCCCAGGGTTTGCTGCTGCTGTTCTCTCTGGTGGCCCAGCGTTGTGTGCAAGGTTAGAAGCTGGGAGGGGAGATTTGCAGGGGAGATTGACATTTGCACTTGGCTTTTTGCTGTAAAACAAAGTGTCTGCAGGTAGGTTGTCACCAGGACGTAAAGTACGTTATCTCCACCTTTCTGTGCTTGCCTTCATCCGTGTGTTGTGATTCCTCTGCTGACGGCAGAGGGCGTTCCTTCCCACCTTGCCAGCCACCGGTGATTTGTCTGCTTTCTTTAGGATCTTTGGTACCTTGTCATTGGGGATTGTTCATGGGCGGTTCTCAGAGAGAGATTGCTTTCACAGTTCTTGAGATTCTTAGGTACAGCTAGACTGGTAGTTCTCCATACACATGATGCAGATGGCCTCTTGCAGAATGACTGAGAGCCCTGCGGCTGATTTGCCTTTTTGGTATAGCTTCTGCCAGGGTGCACCTGTGAAGAATGAGACTGCTCCAGGCAGCTAGTGTTCCAGGCTGCTGGGGTGATAAAAGATGCCTTCAGGGTGCTGGAGGTGATGGTCTCTGGCTCCCATCGTGAAAACTTAGTCTTGTTAGTAATGTTTGTTTTCTGAAGTGCTGCCTGAGGAGCGTGGGCAGGCAGTGGAGTCTGAAGTGGAAGGAGAAGCCGTGAAAGCTGGTCATGAGCAGGGGCGAGCTGGGGAGAGAGCTTGTGTGAGGGGTGTTCGCTCAGTGCCTGCTACACAGCAGTGTTATCCCCGGCCAAGTCGTGCTCTCAGGTGCTAGTTGAAGGGCTTCTTCCACACGTACTCTTAGGTACAGAGGTTCCAGGGTTACCAGGCTAGCCTGGGGACATTTGGAAAGGCTATCACCTGAGCTTTGTTTGCTCCTTAACCCAGACCAGATGGAGGGGCAGTTGATATCATTTCTGAGAGACCAGAGCAGAACTCCTGCTACTGTCGCTCACCTATTCTGCTTCCTCAGTCTCGCCCCATAATGGAGGCCCCACCTTCCCCAGAATGCATGCGTCAGTTCTCCTTCACTCCACGCTCTCCCCAGTGCGCCGGGGCTTGCGGCGTGGCAAGGCCCTCCCGTGCAGCAGGCCTGGATGAACAAGCCCGGCAGAGCTTCGGCAAGAAGAGTTTTCCTGTCCTTTATGCAGCTCTTAACCCCATCTTAATATCCCCTATTTGTATTCCACCAAGGATCTCTTAGTTCTTAATTCTGAGTGAAGACAGGCTAGTGGATTGGGAAAAAGCAGAGGCTCAGATGTGATGGGCTTTGGCCCCGGTGAGAATTGGACTTTGAGAGAAGGGAGCACTGCCACAGGTGGAGAGTCAAGCAGCCATGTGACCTGATGCAGGGTTTCTTTATTCTTTAAAGATTTTGGTTACATTCTGAGGGTTCTTGATGAGTTAGCTGTGGTAGGTCAGAGAAAAGAAGATCAAGGGTGATGCCAGGCGCACAAACAAATCTGTAAACTTGCTGGAGACAGTGAGGGTGACCCAACTTTAGAGACACTCTTTGGGATCTTGCAGGAGCTGTGCTTGTTTCCTGTGTTCAAGGAAGTAATAGGAAGGGGCCCCCACATTGGCCTGGGCAGCTTCCTTAAGGGGAGGAGGATGTATGGGATGGGCACCCTGGATTGGAATTCTGCTTTGGCTTTTCTCTAGAAATGAGGTTTTGAGACCATGTAGGGTGAAATAATTCATGTTAAAAATTACTTACAATTGTATTCTGTAAGAAGCTAAGAATTTTTATATATCTACATTTGTGATAAGATTGGGGCCAACGCTTTCCCCTTGCTTTTAAGAAGTTTGTTTGCTTAGGCTGTAGAAGCTCAGAACTGGACAGACCTTAGGAGCAGTACCGGTGTGGGCTTTGGAGTCCGGTGGATCTGGGTGCTGGTTCTGCGTCTGCCGCACACCGCTTGAGCAAGTGGTATCTGACTGAAGTGAGGTTTAGGCATAGTGTCTGCTTTACTCTGGTTATAAAGACCTAATCAAATACAGCATGGCATGACGTGCCTGGCTGGCACTTCTGAGGACCCCGCAAATGCTAGCTGTTGTTGACACCAGCTATACTGCACCCTTGTTTTATACCTCAAGACACCCAAGGCAAAGAATTGTCAGCAGCTTGCCCAACAAAGTCGCATGATTAAACTTGAAGACTAAAAGCCTGTCTTGGTTTCTGTCTCAGATGTTTATGTAAAGAAGCATTTTTAAAAAGTGATTATCTTTTTCATTTATTATGATTATCAAAAGTGAATCTCTTCAAAGTATTATTATTCCAAACATTTATCATTCTGTTTTCTTTTAGGATCTGGAGTTCCATGGGGTGATGAGATTTTATTTTCAAGATAAAGCTGCTGGAAACTTTGCAACAAAATGTATCCGGGTCTCCAGCACCGCCACCACACAAGATGTGATTGAAACTCTGGCAGAGAAGTTCCGCCCTGACATGCGCATGCTGTCTTCCCCCAAGTACTCGCTCTATGAGGTACACGTCAGCGGAGGTCAGTGCACGCCGGCGGGGTCTGGACCGGGAGTGGACAGCCTGCAGGGGCGTTTCCTCAACTCCCGGCCCACACTGTCTTCCTCCGTCTTTGTCTGCATGGACTGGGAGTGATGGACGATTTGGCAAAACTGTTCCTAGCACATATATTATTGGAAGTAGAATGAATAGATTCATTTTACTTATGCTTATTTCTCCTAAATAAGTAGTGTGACATTTAATAATTAAAATTGTCCAGTATTTCTGGGTGTCACATGTATTGAAGGTACAGTATGCTACCTGATTTTGGAGAAAAATCTTATGTATAGGTTATAATGTCATAACTAGTTGTAACCCAGTAAATTTTGTATGAGGTATCCATCTTACTGTCATGTTTTTGTATTCCAAAAGACTACATTTTTATTATTCTTTGGAAATAATTAGGGCATCTTGAGGAATATTCCCATATATATTTAGCAGTTTCTTTTTGTTTTAGCATTGGGAATTTCTGAAGTTAACTTATACTATCTATATCAAATGACAACTCAAGTTGTACTGATTAGAAATATACAAATTTTTTTTTTTTTTTTTTTGCGGTACTGGGAATTGAACTCAGGGGCATTCTACCTCCGAGCTATACCCTCAGCCCTATTTTTTATTCTTTATTTTGAAACCGAGTCTCACTAAGTTGCGGAGTGCCTCACTAGGTAGCTGAGGCTGGCCGCGAACCCGGATCCTCCGGTCTCAGCCTCCCGAATGCTGGGATTACAAGCGTGCGCCACCACGCCCGGCTAGAAATATACAAATTTATAAAGTTTTTATGAGTGCTTTGGAACTATTGAGTAACCTGTGAAGAAAAATACAGGCTACAATTTAGTGCAGCAAACGAAGGATTGCACCTGGCACACCCACTATAAATACTGTGTAAATTTCATTCACAGATCTTTTTCAAACATTACTTTTCTTGACTTGAAATACCGTTTTCTTTGTACATTTTAAATGAGACTAAAATGTCTGTACTGTGTGGGATTTGTCAGGTGTGATGGACACTTATCCAGTGGTGTGTAAGACAGGCCGGGTTTGTCCACTACTCTCTTAAGGACATGGGAGTATCCCTTGCATGAGTGATACTCATCCAAGCTTGAGTGATGGTCACAGTTTAGGGTGATTTTCTTAAGGCTGAGTAGTTCTTTTGTCTTAGAATTTTTGTAAATAAGTTATAAAGAAAAGATGGTATCTCTCACTTTCCACCCTTTTTTCTGTCTGTGCTGTTTGGTTAGTTGAATACTGCCAAGTGAAGTCTTTGGAATAATATGAGATTGGAATTTGAGATCTAAAAGTGGAATGATTTTGTGTTTTGTTTTGTTTTTTTAATTTTAATTTAATTAATTAATTAATTTTTTTGCGGTACTGGGGATTGAACCCAGAGGCATTCTACCTCTGAGCTGCACTCCCAGCCCCATTTTTTATTCTTTATTTTGTAACAGGGTCTCACTAAGTTGCAGAGAGCCTCACTAAGTAGCTGAGGTTGGCTGTGAACCTGCGATCCTCCTGTCTCAGCCTCCCAAGTACTGGAATTACAAGCGTGCGCCACCACGTCTAGCTGATTGTGTTTTTTTATAAAGAACTTTTCTTCCTTTAAATTTCCTATAGACCTATTTTTAACTTAAACATAAAATAGAATACTTGTTTGGAGTAAACAAAATATAGTGCTGCTTAATGAAAAGGAAGTTCTGTCCCCGCCCCACGTGCCCCTTGCCTGCCTCTGCGCAGAACAGTAGGGTTCCCTTCTGGGCTTCAGACGTGGGAGCCCAGGCACACAGTTCTCAGCCCTTCCCAGCGCTTCTTCAGTCCTTGGAGTCGCAGTAATTTTTTAATGGCACCACTAAGCCAAAGGAAGAACATAACAATCCAATTTATTAAGTAGTTAGGTTTGGAAAGCTAACAATTGATAAGTATTGAACAACTAACAATTTGGTAGATGTTTGAAAAAATAGCACACACAAAATGAAAGGCAGATTGCGTTTCCTTTTCAGTCTTGATCACAGCGCTGCTGCTGGGAGGGAGGCTTGCCTCCTGGACCTGGCTGGCGCTCCGTGGGCCCGAGATCCGCCCTCGTGTCCATGTTGGTTTTTAGAGAGTTCTGGCTTATGGGCACCGTGTGGCCCTGGCAGGTGACCCGTGCTCGGTCACGGAGCGCCTCGGGACGCCTGCTCGCCACCCTCCTGGGCTACAGCTGGTGCTGGACCCTTGCTTTAACCACCAGGGAAACTCCTTTTTCATCCTTTTTATAAAAGATAGCATTGCTCATGTGAATTCAAGTGGAAATATAAAAGATTATGTTACTTAAAAAATGTCTGAAACCACTAAGGCATCTCGTCTGTGTGTAAAGTTGCTGTGGTCCCAGAGCACCTTGAGTGACTCGTCATTGTGCTTTTAAGTATACTTTCATTTTGTCTTACTTTTATAATTTAGTCTTAATGTTAGTTTGCTAAAAGTTACACAGTGTACCTGCTAGGATTTTGATCTGGTATAAATTTTGTAACAAGAACAACCTGGTGATTTTGGTTTATGGCAGAAATTCAAGTGTATTGATTCTGTCCCTGGTTTGTTAAGCTGATTTTCATTTCTCATATTTCAGTTGATAAAACCATACTTAAACTTTTGTTATTTCTGTATTCTGATATTTAGCATTACTGTTCACATACAGTACTAAGATCCTCTAAAAGTCTCTGTATGTTTTACATTTTCCTGTTCACGTTTGTCTCCTTTATCATAGTAACCCTGCAAGCTACTTTCTGTTTTTACTGCATCATTATAGCATGTTCCAGTATAACCACCAGGCTCATCTTTGCCAACAGTAGTAATACCATCAGTCACTAAGATGTCCTCCTCTTTGGGGGATACTGTTGCACATCTAAAACAATCAATTTTGGGTATAGCATTTGAAGTATTGATTGAATGACATAGTTCTTGTCCTCCGTTTGAGGCTAGGGCAAAACACTTCTGTGCCCCGGGGTATGCTTTCCCCCGGCCTTTCTTTCTAACCTTATCTGGAGCAACATGTACTCATCTTCCCTTGAGGTCCTGGCCTGGTTATAGACTCTAGGTGGTCTCTTCATTGAAGAACCTAGCCCCAGTGTAATCCTTCTTGGTACTGCCTCACCTAGTGTCTTCCCTGTCATGTATATTATGCACAGCGGATTCCTTTAATTCAGAGATATTGCATGCCTGCAAAAGGCCTTTAGTCCCACTTAAAACTGAAAACATATTTTGTAGTAAATAATGACAAAAAATGTTTAGTAGAGACCTTAGTTTGAAAAATGAAGTCTATCTCATATTTCACAGAATTGTAGTTTCAAATACAGGCCAGTTCACAAAACAGGCTTTATCTTGCTCTGTCTCAACTCTCTCCATCACTGTGCAGCCTGGTCAGGAAGCACTGGAATGATACTCCTCCCAACTCTCCTCCCCAGATGAGCTCGCTCTTCTCCAAGAGGTCCATGTTGTCCTCCTCCTCCTCGGTTGTCTCTCTAGCTCCTGAGCAGCCTCATTCCCGTTCATCCCTGGCTTGGTGTAGTTGGTGTCACTTTCACCAGCACCATGCCACTTTTGTGTGCCATGCGCACCACCCAAGCCCACTTTCAGTGGGTGGTGCTGACTGGTGAGTTGGCTGTGCAGTAGGAAGGGCTGTGTGCTGAGAGTGCTGGTGGAGTAGGGAGGGATTGGTTTTGTCAGGACCATTTCCTCACTTCACCAGCTATTTTCATTTTATGATGAATTTTACTTTTTCACTCGAGCCTGAAAGTGCTGGGTCCTGTGCTATCACAGATTATGAAACATCAGGTTGTGGGGAAGCTTTGTCCGGGTGTTTGCGAAATAGGCATTCCTAGAAAAATCTTACATCCTGCCACATGTACGCTCAGAGGTACAGGCTTTGAGAGACAGGCTAAATTGGGCAGGGTCTTCAACCTGTTGCAGTTTGTAAGCGTGGTTCCTACAAAAGCAAGAGGTGAAAGCACAGCGAAAGGCTGGAGGGGAAGGTGGTGCGAAGGTGCAGCCAGCTTCTGCTGGCGTAGTCTTCCTCACCTTGAGTGGTGTCCGGCTGGTGGGAATTGGTCCATCCTTCAGTGCCACCTGCAGGCCTCTGTTGGGTGGCCGGCCAGGCGGGGCGAGGCGCTCAGGAGTCCCAAGGTGGGTGCTCTGCTCCTGGTCAGTATGCTTGGGAGACTTGTGAGGTTTCTAACCATGGAAGCAGCAGTACACTGAACACAGCACTTCACCACACAGGTGAAAAGTGGTGGTGGCTTTTGGAAGAAGAGGATTTGAGGGTTACAGTTGGCAAGTTTTGGAGACGAGGGTCAGATGCACAGTTGGGAAGAATAGTACAGTCATAACAGTCACTGCTAGGACTGAGGGTGAGCTGTTCCCATTTCCTGGTGGGGATCATACGACATCACAGTGATAAGAAAAGTCTTACAATCAGGGGAACTTCTGTGCTCTATCAACATAATCTCCTTACTTTCTAGTTGCATATGAGATAGTTTGATCTACAGAAATAAGTGATGAAATCATGTATATTTCACTTACTTTTCCCAGTTAGATCTAAGTAAGGGCAGTGTCCCTTTTCAATCTGTTCCTGGATGCATGATAATGAACATACAGTAGCAAAAGAATGCCCAATTAATTGAAACTGTCTTAACTTTCTGAGCAATCTGTCAGTAGGTACTTGTGGGAGTAAAAGACTTTATAAAATTAAATGTATATCACAGGGCTGATGACTGCTATTGCCATGAAATAACCATGGCTTATTCTTTTTTCCTTTTCATGTTTTGAAGAAGAAAGAAGATTGGACATTGATGAGAAACCTCTAGTTGTGCAGTTGAATTGGAACAAAGATGACCGGGAGGGCAGATTCGTTCTTAAGAATGAGAACGATGCCATTCCTGCTAAGGTGAGCGCCTCAGAGTCTTGGCCCGGTGGAAAGAATCGCTTTGAAACTTGTTGCAGGAGCTCTTCTCCTGTTTGCCTCTCTTCCTCAACTCCTTTACTCTCCTCCTAGAAAGTAACTTGAAAGTAGCCTGTCAGTCACCGCTGCTTCTGTATCTCACCTTGTGATCCCAGATGTTGCTTTTGTGATGGACAAAGTTAATGATCAGGTCATCACCCTCAGATCTTTCCCCAAGCTATAAAACCAGAATTGTTCTAGTAAGAATCAAAAGGGCATAGAAACTCTGATAAACTATTTGTACTTGAGCTTTAGGATGCAGCTTCATAAGGCACGTACTGTACAACGTCTGGAAGCTTGGGTTTCTTTGGTGATGTGCTAGAATGATTCTAAGACTTTCTCAGGTGGTGGGATACCTGGAATTCTTTATGTGGAATACTAATTATGGAATATTGATACAATTTGAAAATACATAATTCTGTGCCAAATCAAGTGACATCTTACACAAGAATTTAGTATTAACAAGTAGTTGCAAGTGCGAAAGTTGGGATTATCTTGAGAAAGTCCTGCACTTAATGTGTTTCCCAAAGGATTGTGGGGAGACTGCCATTACTCACTCACAGGAGCAGAATGTCCTGCTGTGCGGGGTCAGCTTTGCGTGCTGCTCTTCACTTTCCTTGTGACTGTGTTTAGTGACCGTAGTAAGAATGGGTTTCCATGATTTGTTTCAGTTTTGCACCGTAACTCCAGTGGGTGCTATTTTGTTCTGGGTACTGTGCTGTGGACCATGGATCCTCACTGGCATGTGTGAACTCCTCTTAGAACCAGTGGGAACATTAACATTCTTTTCTTCCTCATCTTACAAAGTGAAGGCTTTTTTTTTTCTTTTTGGTAGTACTAGAGATTGAACACAGGGGCATTCTACCTCCAAGGTACATCCCCAGCCCTTTTTTATTTTGAACAGGGTCTCACTGAGTTGCTGAGGCAGTCCTCAAACCTGCATTTCTCTTGTCTCAACCTCCCAAATACTGGGATTACAGGCATGCTTCACCATTCTTTTTCTTAACTCTTGTTAAGTTTTTACATAAAAATTAATACAGCTATGTGTTATATGCTAGCAGACCAGGTAAGTGTGTTGAAGTATAAATTAAGAATAAGCAAGCATATAAATAAAAGTTGGGAAAGAAGCTGCCCATTCTTTGGTTTCTGCAACCAAAAGACAACTTATGGCTCTTCTTTCTGAAGTTAAAGAAAAACACCTATTAAGTAGATGATGGTTTAGACCTCTTATGCCTATATTTTCATTAGGTTCCTTTTACTCATATTACGTTATTGTAACTGATTTGGAGTTTTATTTATTAAAAACCAGATTTCATGATTTCCACCCTGGTTTTCTTACTGGTTTTGGGTTTTTGTGTACCTGTTCACTTGTTCAGGTTTAAATGGAGGTGTAGTATATATTTGGTGAAATGCAGAGCTCTTGGGTATACAGTCTCCTTGACTTCACTAGCGCTCTTGCCAATCTAAGCCCAGTCAAGGTAAAGGACATTCCCACCACCCAGACCGCTCCTGTTCCTGGAGCTCCTGTTCACTAGCGCTCGTGCCAGTCTAAGCCGAGTCAAGGTGAAGGACATTCCCACCACCCAGACCGCTCCTGTTCCTGAGCTGTGTTTTGGGATGTAGCTTGTAAAGTCAAAGCAGACAAGCCACAGGGAACTTCATGGGACTCCTGAGTAGTGGCCAACAGGTGACAATGTTACTTTTATCAGAAGGTTCAAAGTAATGGACCTGAAAAGCAGGAAAAAGAAGGCGTTATCCAGAACTTCAAGAGGACTCTCTCAAAGAAAGAAAAGAAGGAGAAAAAGAAGAGAGAAAAAGAGGCATTGAGACAGGCATCTGATAAAGAGGATAGACCTTCTCAAGGAGACGATAGGTAAGTTAGTTTGGGAAATATTCCTGTTGTGTCTTACAACAAGCTGGCTGTTTTTAATGAGGTAAACTTGTTAACTTTCCAGGTAAGTTATGAAAAAGACGGATATGGACCAACAAGTTGGTTGAGTAAATGTGCAGTCCTCTTGCGCTGAGGGAAACCAGAGGGTCTTACGTGAGTGACGTCCTGAGTGTGGGAAGACCCTGCTCATCATCCCGTTAGTCCTAGGCAGTCCCTGGGTAGCATTACTGTTTTTCCTGAGCAGACACTAATGCCAGTGGTCTCTCCTCTTTGGCTGGTCCTTTCTGCTCACCTTTGTGGCTGTGGTCCTAAGGTAGCAGTGCTTTCTTCCACACCTGGACAGAGGGTGGCGAGGCCAGGACACGGAGCAGGTTTCCTTTCCAAGGCTCAGGTGTGCCATCTGCTTCCTCCCACTCCTACTGTCGCATGAGCCTCTTTGTGGATGCAGTTTACTGTCCCAAAGTATTTACGCTTCTGAGCTTAGAGCCCCGAGGGATTAAGGGAAACCATTGAGTTTGCTTTCTAAGGGAAAGAGACAGGAGGAAACTTAAGCGTTCCCCCTTAGGTGGACTTTGCAGTTTCTAGTTCACTGCTGCAGTTCTCAGTTGTTAATCATTCATTTGGCTCTGATATGCTTACTCTTAGACAGCTTTCTTTGCACTGGTATTGAATATGTTGTATTCTATGCATTATTTTTCTGTTGCCGAAGTAATGTACGTTTGCTTTGGAAAGTCAGAATATATAGTTAGCCAAAAAGGGTAAAGAACTCACCTGTTTGATTTAGAAAACAAGTACTTAAAGTGAGCAAAATTGTTCAACTTAATTGATTAAAGTTTGAGTGATTATAATTATTAAAATTTAGTCAGTTTGTTAAAATTTTCATCTTACCGTAATAGTCAGTTTTCTGCTTCTCATTCTGTGCAGTTGATTTCTTCACAGAAACTGTTGGAACAGTTTCCTTCTAACTTTTAAGAAAGTGGGTGTTGCCGGGCGTGGTGATGCACACTTGTAATCCCAGTACTTGGGAGGCTGAGATTGGAGGATCTGGGTTTGCGGCCAGCCTAAGCTACTTAGGCTCTCCACAATTTAGTGACACCCTGTTTCAAAAATAAAGAATAAAAAATAGAGCTGGGGCTGTAGCTTGGAGGTAGAATGCCCCAGTACTGCAAAAAAAAAAAAAAAAAAAAAAAAAAAAAAAAAAAAAAAAAAAGAGTGTTGGTAAATCTTTTAAGCATAAGTAACCATTCTAATCACTAAATGTGGTAGTGCATTAGTGCATGCCTTTAGTCCCCGGACCTGGGAAGCTGAGACAGGAGAATCACAGAGCTACTTAGGGAGGCCTTGTTTCAATATTAAAAATAAAATAGGACTGAGCTTTATCTTGGAGGTAGAACACCCCTCTGGATTGAGTCCCCAGCATCACACACACATATAAAAACAAAACAAAACCCCAAAACATGCTATTTAATTAATTTGGGGTCTTCAAGATTTACTGTATTTTAAGTGAGGGTCTTACTAAAGTGTATTCAACTTTTTATTTCTTTTGGTTAGAATATTGTGGTAGAATTTCATTCATTGGTCTGTTTTAGGATAACACTAGTGGAAATTACTGATATGTATAATCTCTACATTTTTCTTTTAGCTTTGTTATTGAATACACGACACTTATGTTGTGTAAACTCATGATGAAGGCTTAATTACAGATATCTGCTTAGTTTAGTATATATTGAGAGTGACTATGTCCTTTGGCACAGACCTGTTAGAGTATAAATTTAGCAAGTAGCATCCACCATTTTGATTTTGGTGTGGTTTTGTATTTCCAGTGGTGAAAAGGCTTACAATACTGTTGGTGCTTTTTG
>PVLC010038505.1:0-15621 GCA_004027655.1 Graphiurus murinus | reverse complement strand
TGCTGTGGCTGACTCCTGCTCCCCGGCCTCTGCGGTCCTTTCCCTAATGGAGACTCAGAACGCCGGAGAAGGAAGCAGCCAGGGACAGCTAAGCGGGGTGGGGTGGACAGGGCTGGCGTGGTAATCCTGGGGCAGCGCCTCATCTGGCCTCTCCTGGCTTCCCCCGCAGTTCTGAGGGGCCCCGGGTTTGCACACACACGGGGCCCTCACTTGGCGTGGTGCCCTCTGACCTCCCAGAAACCATTCGGCTCTGCAGACAGACCAGCTCTGGTTGGTTCCTATGCAGAGGTCTGCTAGTACTTATTCTGCACCCCCCTCAAGCCACACGCAGGAAGCTCATGTCCTTGGCACTGCGGTTGGTTGTGTGTCACTTGTGTCCCACCTCCCTGCAGTCCTCACGGGCACTGGGGCGGTCTGCCGCTTTGCTGTGTCTGTGCTAGGTGCCTGTGGGACGCATGGTCTCCTCGGCGGCATGCAGGTATGCAGGTGCGTAGGGACCGTGCAGGGGTGGCAGACGCCAGGGCTGGTACAGGGCACCCGATGATGCTTCATCTGTGGTTGGCGCCCCGCAGGAAGCGGGGCCACACTTCCTCGTGGCTTTGCCTCCCCGCTTTTAGCTAATCATCCCTACGCATTCTTCCCGCCTTCTCTTAAACGCCTGTTTCCTTCCATAATTATAGTTTACAAGTGCTTCCTGTGCCTTTGGACTATTGATATCGCTTCTCTTAATTATAAAAAGGGGCTGACTTTTTTTTGTAGATGAACTTGCATATTAGCCTATAATACCAGTTGAAGTCGTGAGACACACATCATGTGAAACTTAATAGTAATGGGGGGGTTTGCCAGCCGTACCCATCAATATTTCATATCATACCAAGGTTAATTTATCCACACTAAAATTCATCCAATTAGTGCACTCATTTTTACTGTGGTCTCTCATGATTTCAATAAAATTTTTTTGTAGATTAGTATATGTCCTGGTGAAAATGGATGTGTTACACCACAGCCACTGAGGAGCGATCTCATAGAAAACCATCTAGCGGCAGGAGGCGACACGTCATTTGGTACGTAGGGGAGTGTGTTCCACTCCTCTCCATCCATTCTATCAGGATCCCAAATGTGGAAAAAAATGGCAATTAGCCTTGCTTGGTAGGCCTGTGAATGATATCAATTTTCTTTTTCAGTTTTCTCTGGATTAGGCAGTTTTCTTGGATGATCAGAACGTCTTAGGATCGAGGCGGAGAACCTATTAAAAGAAAGCACTGGCATGTAGAAAGCCTCACCCCTAGAGCGGAGTTCCCTCCTGTTTCTTGAGCCTCCACAGAGTGCGGGGCTGTTTGTGCACAGAGACCAGGAGATGCTGGATCCTCGTCAAGGGAGGAGGATTCCGCACTGCTGTGGAGAAGGAAGTTGGGGGCAGGGGACCATAGGACATGTGGCTTGTTAGTCCTGAGGAAAAGGACAGGCGGTGTCGCTGATGTCTAGAGGAGTGAACCACAGGTGAGAGAAGCCACACAGGCGCCCTTGGAGACACATTCAGGTGAGCCCGGGAGACCCAGCCTCAGGGGAAGCCACGGAGTCCTGCTGCGGCTGACCGCCTCCTCTCCTGGCTGCACGGAGGTGCCTCCTGCGGTATGAGCAGCAGCCACGTGGTCTCTGTTGCCTCCCAAGGAAGAACTGCACCCAGAGATCCTGCAGCGACTGAGGGCTGGAGCCGAGCTGTCCCTGTGACAACCACCAACTCAGGGTGCATTTAAAAGGGGGATGGGCAGCCCAAATAGCTACTCTATCGACCCGGCATCTGACATAAGGCCTCTCCCATACCTGTGAAATAAATAGCATACTCGTTATACAAGGAGAAACTGAGGCAGGGCCAGGAAGAGGCAGAACTGCCACACACACCGGGCCCCCCCACGTCCTGCCATCCCATGAAGGCATGCAGCCTGGTGCCACGACACTGCTTCTGAGCGTCACTTCTGCCTGCAGTATGAGGCCTCTGAGCTCAGAGGACTCCAGAGGCCGGTCGACTCTCACATTGTAGGATTCTGTGCGGTCCCAGGGGTGACAGCTTAGTATGACCCGTAGTGAAATGCCCTGTTCTTTCTGACACTAACTTCATACAGTTCTACAAGCAAAGCAGACAGTTTCTGTGTTCAGAGGATAGAAGGTTCCAGAAAGACCCCGACTGGAACTGCAGTACCAGAATGTAGGGGAAAGAGGGCGTGGCCTGGGAGGGTGGGAAGCCGGCCTCTGAATGCACCTTCAATCTTGCTTTACATCTATGCCACTGTACCCGGCCCCTTCCCAACCGACAGATGGTATGTATAATTTGAGATACGCAAATTAACTTTGCATCTCGTTGGAATTCTGATTTCCTCAAAGCCTCTGAAGCAAGACTTGGAAATGGCATGTGGAATCACCTCCGCCTTCACTTGGGTAGGAAACTATGTTCGAAATGAAAGTAAGCTGGGCATGGTGGTGCACTCTTGTAATCCCAGCACATGGGAGGCTGAGACCAGAGGATCCTGGTTTGAGGCCAGCCTCAGCTACCTAGTGAGGCACTCCGCAAATTAGTGAGACCCTGTTTCGAAATAAAGAATAAAAAATAGGGCTGGGGGTGTAGCTGGGAGGTAGAATGCTCCTGAGTTCAATCCCTAGTACCACCAAAAAAAAAAAAAAAATAGGGCTGGGATATAGCTCCGAGGTAGAATGCTCCTGAGTTCAATCCCCAGTACTGCAAAAAAATAAAAATAAAAATAAAAAATGAAAGTATCCCTTCCACAAGCAGAAGATAACAAATAGCCCCAACCTGTTGCTCCTTTCTTTGGACTAAAGTTTTTCTGTTTGTAATCCTTATTGATGCCTGGAAAGAAGAAAATGCTTTAATGCAAAAATATCAGAATTTCACCTGTATGGGTTTTTTTTTTTAATCCTGTAGTGTAAATTGAAAATTCAGTCGATAATTTTATGTGGCTACATGGCATAAGAATGATGTGAACTGATTACTAAGAATTCCTGAGAAATAGGGCTTCATGCACAGAAGAGAAAGGAAGAGCGTGGAGACTATTCAAAAAACATACAAGGAGCCGGGCATGATGGCGCACAACTGCAATCCCAGTACTTGGGAGGCTGAGACTGGAGAACCACAGATTCCAGGCAAGCTGCAGCAACTTAGTGAGGCTCTCGTTAACCTAGAGAGATGCTGTTTCAAAACAAAATAAATAAATAAAAAGGGCAGGCCAGACGGACAGCCTGCAACTCTGAGCAAATTTATCATGCATAAATCTGATTACCATAGAACGCAAATGCGGCTCTATAATTTGGGGAAGGAAAGGATAAATATAATTATAAAAAAAAAACTTTTAATTAGCTTCCAAGACCAGAGTGCAAGACCCACCATCCCTAGAATAGGTTTGTCATTGGCTTGGAAAGTGGACAGAAGTAACTTGGGTGGGAAATCTGAAGTCCTGCAATGCTAACAGAAGTAGAGAAGTCGGTGAGATTCTTACAGATGTTGATTAATCAGCTGTAAATTGGAAGCATGGAGAGTTGGAAAACTAATCAGTTTAGAGCAGACAAAGGTGTCATGTTTACCTGTTGCCCGTCCAGAGCCCGGGAAGGCACAGATGGACAATTTCTTTTTCTGACTGGTTCTAACATAACTGTCATGTCCAGTAAACCATCTTGTCGGAATCAAAGGCTTATGCAATAAAAATAAAGCTGCCCTCCTGGTACTTCCCCAGGGTGGGCTCCTTTATTGATTTTTCTGGTGTTGGTTGGCGTTTCCCCATTGATTTAGCCCAGGGTGAGGGTTTAGAGTCTGCACTATTACAGAAGAGTTTTCCTAAGAAATATAATCATATGATCCATTATCCAGGCACCATGCCAGGTTTTTAATCTCATTATAACATCAGAGATGTAATTTGTAATATTACATGTGCCCGGGACTCTGTTAAAAACCTAACCTCTAGAACGACTTGGAGTAAACTGTGGTCTGCTGTTTGGTCTTCAGGAGTGGGACGCGCTTTTGATGCTAATGGGGGGAAAGTGTGGGTTTGAGTTAAATTACCCAAAGACCCTGATTAAAAATATCCCTTAAATGCTTAGGCACATGGGTTTGTTTCCATTGTGTCAACAAACAAGCAAACCAAGCTACGAGGAGAGGCACAGACTACTTCATCTGAGATTTAGGGGAAAAAAACAAAACAAAACAGATGTTGATGTGGCGGTGTGGGAGTCCAGGTGCAGATGGTGGCCGAGTCCCGCTTTGTCCTGGAGACGGGAGGATCATTTGAAAGAACGTGGCATCAACCTGTTAGTTAACGTCACAGAAGGACATCTATTTTCCCCTGTCCTGATGAACAGCGGCCCTTCCCATCCCATCGTATGCTGATTGTTCTAAAGAACCAATCTGGGGTACTTCCAGCCTGTCAAGTGCTCCATTTTTTGTCTCAACCGGCTTGAGCCACAGCTACACATCATCCGTGGGTCCCCATCCTCTTGTGTGTGAGAGAGAGATGCTCTTTCCACCCCATCCCGGGTATGTTGCCATGGTGAAGGCTGGGATCAGGGTACCAGGTGGACCCCACCACCACCACCACCACCTTGATTTTCTGTTCCCATCAGAAATTTAAAACAACGCACAGGGAGATGGGGAATCCGGAGCAGCTGCAGTATGTATTGGGAAGGTCTTGAAAGTCCTCAGCAATCACAGTAGTCTGACTGGAACCCTACGTCACATCCATGCAGGCGCGTCACATGATCAAAAAGATGCCTGGTCCTTTGATTTCCAAGACGTTTCTCATCATCGGATCCTGTTCTCGAACAAAATCTTGAGCAGGTCCGTACTATTACAAAACCAATAGCACAGATGCAGGGACACCTGCTCTGCCTACAGCAAGGGCAGGCTAAGTGGAACATGCTGGGTGCTTCTAAGACACTGTCAGAGCAAAACAGCAACTATAAAGAGCAAAGAAGCCAGGCGTGGTGATGCACACATGTAATCCCAGTACTTGGGAGGCTGAGACAGGAAGATCTGGGTTCACGGCCAGCCTTAGCTATTTAGTGAGGCCCTCTGCAACTTAGTGAGACCCTGTTTCAAAGTAAGGAATAAAAAAATGGACTGGGGGTGTAGCTCAGAGGTAGAATGCCCCTGAGTTCAATCCCTGGTACTGCAAAAAAAAAAAAAAAAAAAAAAGAGCAAAGAAATTGAAAGTCCTGTTCAGTGATACAGCTCATTGGGAACAAAGTCCTAATGGGGCCTGGTCCCTTTAAAGCACCCATGGGGCACTGTTCTTTCTAGATATCATGACACATTGCATCAATAAGACGCATTTGATTAAGTATGGAGTATATTGTTTAAAAAGCTGAGAGAGCTGCATTTTAATTTGGAAAACTTCCCATTAAATGATCAAATTAAAAGACCAAATATTGAAGCATTCACCTGTATTCATCCGGATAAGTTATTCTCATGAGGGAAAAACATCATTTAATAACACTGGGTGACCTACGGTTTGGAACATAGGTCAATAATGATACAAATAAGCCGGGCGTGGTGGCGCACGGTTGTAATCCCAGCATTCGGGAGGCTGAGACAGGAGGATCCGGGTTCGCGGCCAGCCTCAGCTACCTAGTGAGGCACTCTGCAACTTAGTGAGACTTGGTTTCAAAATAAAAAGAATAAAAAATAGGGCTGGGGGTGTACCTCGGAGGTAGAATGCCCCTGAGTTCAATCCCCAGTGCCGCAAAAAAAAAAAAAAGATACAAATAATCCGCTCTTGTTTTTCATATCAGTATACAGATCGCTCAGGGCCTGAAGACCCCAATGAACGTCCCACCCAGCTCTCCAGCACCCCCAGCTCTCCAGCACCTGCCTCTTTGTGGACGTACTCTGGAATCTTCTCAGGGTCAAGGTGCCCAGCCCAGTCCTAGAAGTTTCCATACTCTTTCAGGGCAACACCATTGGCCATGTGGGTCGAAGTAAAGCCCTTTCCTTTCAGAGAACCCTAAGATAAATGTTGAGTCAGGCATCACAGGGTGCTGGGACATGGCTGGGTCCTCTGAGTGACCTTCACTCTCCCCTCCTCCCTGCTCCTCTGCCTCTTCGATCACAGCTATCAGAGTGACCATCAAGCGGTGGCTCAAGAACGATGTCAAAATAAAATAAAAAGAAGCCAGACGTGGTGGTACACGCTTGTCATCCTAGTACTTGGGAGGCTGAGACAGGAGGATCCAGGTTTGCGGCCAGCCTCAGCTACTTAGTGAGGCCCTCTAAAACTTAGTGAGACCCTGTTTCAAAATAAAGAATAAAAAACAGGACTGGGGGTGTAGCTCAGAGGTAAAATGCCCCTGGGTTCTATCCCCAGTGCTGCAAAAGAAAAAGAAGAGCCCTGGACTTACTTTTTATTTGGGGCCTGATTCTGGGAGACTGAAACCTTGGAAGGATCTGGAGTCGGGGCAGCTGCAGGAGCCCACGCCACCCCACCCCATGCACACATACATACCTGTGAATGGGATGCTCATAATTTGTAGCGCATCTTTTTCTGTTTTGCATCCTGTCCCCACATCCAGGTCTGTGAATGACAGAGCACTTGAGATGGATCCTTTTTAAATGCAGATGACCTTGAAGGAGAAGTTCATAGAGGAATCAGATGTTGAAGCAGGTGCTGCCAAGGTGCATTCTGGTGTCACACGCAGGTCCCAATCACAGCTGCAGAGCTAAGAAGCCAGTGCTCCTGAGACCGCACTGGGGATAAAGAGAGGCAGGGCAGCTTCTCGGCATCTTTCTCTCTCCCTTGCTTTGGAGGCTTAGGAATGCCAGGTAGTAAGCCGGGCGTGGTGGCACCCGCTTGTAATTCCAGCATTTGGGAGGCTGAGACCAGAGGATCCGGGTTCACAGCCGGCCTCAGCTACTTAGTGAGGCACTCTGCAACTTAGTGAGACCCTGTTTCAAAATAAAGAATAAAAAATAGGGCTGGGGGTATAGCTCGGAGGTAGAATGCCCCTGAGTTCAATCCCTAGTACAAAAAAAAAAAAAAAAAAGGAATGCCAGGTACTACCCCTCAGTACTAAAGGTCTGTACAGGTGAAGTTGGTAACACCACAGGACCGCAGAGAAACCCAACAAGAATTCTTCGAGTATTTTCCCCCAAGATCATCCCCCTGAGCACCATCCGTTCACGGTGGCCACATTTATCGTAAGATTGATGCCCGTGGCACTGAATGCATGCGTGGATGGGGTTTCTTCTGCTCTGAGATATGCAAATTCTCCATCTGAAACAATGAAGATGAATGAGAACATCTTCAACAGCACACCAAAGACGCTGCGCTCTTGACACGCTAGCCAAGCCATTGTTACTGCTAATTGTATCATGGTTCTAATGATTGTCAGATTGGGTCTTTCAAAAAGTTCAGTTGTTTAAAAAAAATACTGCAAAACAGTATTGTATAATTATCTGACACTGACTGCAAATGAAGTGGGTTCATTTTTTTCTTCTAGGAACTTTAGTAAGTTATTACTAAAGAATTGAAAGCAAAGAGGGAAAAGCTAATCCTGGTCTTTGAAGTTGTTTGGAATTTAATTGACCATTAGGCCACCGACTATCTTGGCACATGACCATTTAATAATGAGAAACTCAACCTTACATTAGGAATAGAAGCAGCCTAATTCATCAAAGGCTACACACCATTTACGTTGCTTTCCGTGGAGATTTCTTTTGGGAAAGTGCAGAACACACAGTTTTAAGTAATTTATGAGCTTTTTACTAGTGTTAAAGCAATTGAGTTCTGGCAATAATGAAAACGTTTGTCGATGGTAGGCTTTTTTTTTTTTTTTTAACTTAAGGCCATGATTATACCTTGTCTCCTACTACAAAAAAAAAAAAAAATTCAGGCTGGAGTTAATGAAGTCATTGGGAGAAACTTTTTAAAAAATGGTGATCTGATAAACATCAACATCTTAAAGTGTTTAAAGCAGTTTAAATAATAATATTGCCAAATATCCAGACAATAACATTTTGCAAAATTGTATAGCTATTCTGACAAATCTCATTTGCCCATATGGCTTCAATTGCAGGAGTACCAATGTAGCAATTAATTTTCAGACTTGAAAGCACATGCCTGCCACAGTAGCTCTATGATATACTTATAACAAAGAAATACGACCACCATTTCTTTTGAGTTTTGTTCTGGAAATGAATCTAACCCTGGTCACCTGTGGATTTGCGTTGGAAGGACACAGAGTGGGGCCCCTCCCCCTTCCTGCTTTCCAGGGCCCAGTTAGCACCGCGCAGGAGGGAGCCCATTGCTGCCCCGGCACGACCCTCCCCCCAAGGCCCAAGCCTGGAGCACCTCACTCCAGGTCTGGACTTTGGTTGCAGTCTTGTGAGTCTACAATGCCAGCGAAAATTGTGGTTTTCAAACTTAAAATATATAAGGACCATCTTCATAACATCAAAAGCTATTCAACCACCACATACTAAGGTTTACTTTCATTGATTAGCCATGATTGCAATACACACACGTTATGTATTTACATACACACATGATGCACACACATACACACACACACACACACACACACACGCATTAATATATGGCATGCTAGACTAAAAAGTACACTCAAGATCTGTTTTACATGAAAGTGCAATGTGGTAGTCACAGTTACATATCAAAATGTTAAAAATACTAGCATACATGTGTGAGAAATGAGATTTACTCAGTCTATAAAATCTTAAGAGATATGACTTACTGGGTACTTACAATGTGTTAAGCATTGTGCCAACTATCCCTGTGACATCATGTGTACATTTTTAGTACACTTATCTTACAGATGGAGGGACTGAGAGATAATTAGCTTTTTCATGGTCACATAGCTAGAGAGATGCGGGCCTATTAAACCCCTGCAAATTACAGCAACTCCTAAATTCCCACATCCCCAGACCACCTGTTGGACACTACCTGAGTGAATTCTTCCTCACCCAGCACCACAACATGATGAGAAGCCACACCCAGTTTTATTGGTCCCACAAATAATTATTTATTTGGTTATGTGCAAAGGTAGACTCGTGGTAGGTGGGCAACCCAAGCCCACCATTCATTGGCTGGGTACCAATGTGTCTGCTTTGGTGAGTGAGACTTGCAGAGAGCTTCCTGTCAGAAATATAGGAGGCGAAGCATTTCTGGAGAAGCCAGGATTTGATGAGTAAAACAAAACGATGATGTTGAATTCCTTCCTCTGGTGACACTACTGTATTACGTGTCAAATGGTATTAAATGTCTAAATTTAAGGAGCTTCCCAAGATGAGCAATGACTGAGGTTTTTGACATGCTGTAATATTCAACAGAAAATTTCCTGCTTGAATTTTAAGGTCTGGTCGTATTATCCCTCAGCATTTCTGGGGAAATACATTATATAATTTAGCACCACTTCATAAAATTTAACATCTCTGTGGAAAAAGCTGCATTTTCCATGGTAAACATTGAACACATATAAGATGATACTCCTAAGTTTGAGCAGAACAGCAGCTGATTTTGTTCTGATAGTGTCTGCGTCGTAAATATAGCTCAACATCTCCCATTCAAGTCAGCCTGCTCCTGCAGGCTGATGCCAGATGCATCCTACCCATTCCTCAGGAAACCTGCTTCCACCACAGAGCCTAGCCACAACAGACGTAGGGAACCAAGCACACACATTGCATCTCATTGCTAGAGGGGACTACATCTTGGCCAGCAAAACAATGTCTTTCCAAAGTGGCACTCTATGCTTTAGCATCTATGCATTAATACATGGCATTCGAGACTAAAAAGTACACTCGCCCGCATGGTATGCTCATGGTAAATACTGTTAAGCCAATTGCAATTGCAACATTTTTCTCAGTGTATTTATGTAAATTCTGTTGTTAAAGTTACTAGCACATAGGATACTATTTAAAAGAAGTGATTATTTCTAATTACTTTTCAACCACATCCTTTACTTACTCAATTGAATACTTTTACTTCAAATAGTCCACAAGAGACAAAATTTCCCTACAGGAACCCACTTATTCTAGCAATACTTTAATGTGCTATAATTTTGTAGATGCTAAATGTTCTTTTTCCAAACTCTGTTTTCTCTTTGAAATTTGACCGATGAGTATTTATTGACGCTGCATATAGTATAGGGAGCTGTGGAAATTTTCTTAATAATGTTTTAATAACAGGAATATTGCCTCAATGGCACTAAGCTTGGAAAATAAATGCTTCAAGAAAGAGACTGGGAAGTTGGGCGTGGTGGCACACGCTTGTAATCCCAGCATTCGGAAGGCTGAGACCGGAGGATCCAGGTTCGCGGCCAGCCTCAGCTACCTAGTGAGGCACTCTGCAACTTAGTGAGACTCGGTTTCAAAATAAAGAATAAAAAATAGGGCTGGGGGTATAGCTCGGAGATAGTACGCCCCTGAGTTCAATCCCCAGTACCACAAAAAAAGAAAAAGAAAGAGACTGGGGAAACATGACCTTAGTAAGAACCAAGAGAGCTACACACTCCATTGATTTCAATAGGTAAGATTACAAAAACAAGCAATAATACCAAGAAAAGTCAACCCTCTGTGTTGTGTCTAATTGCAAAAAAAGGTGTTATATACTTTTAAAAAACTCTTCAATAGCCCTACATTTTCCCTAAAATTTTTATTAGTAACCTCTACCATCTCTCTTACTTTTGATCAAAGTAGCATATCCCAGCCTAGACTCTTGACATTTGTTTGGTATTTTTTCTTACTGCAGTATTTAGTTGCTAGACCTAATTTATGGCCCATTGCATCATTTTGAACAAAAGTAAAGATGAGTAATTTTTTTCAAGGGGGAGGGGCACATCTCTCACAATAATTGAAAAAAAATTCCCAAAACACATTTCGAAGGAGCCATTACAGCCATTGATTAATGAAACAGTCCTCAAAAGGCAACTATGTTCCAGAAAACTAGTGTCATCAGAGGGCACGACTGAGATGGAGTATATATTCTAACCATGGGAAAGGTCTGGCAAAGAGTAGAAATTAAATGCGCATACTATGTTGCAAGTTTGAAGGCGACCAATGAGGTAGGAGAGGGTAAAGGAATCGATTAAGTTAACGTGTGTTCGAGGTCTTGAAGGCACCGGACACAGAGGATGCTCCGAGCTGCCGCCCAAAGGGAAGCGTGCTGTTGTGGAAAGGTTGAGTGCGCTGGGATCACCGGGGCAGCCAGGGGCAGAGACGAGGGATAACTGCTGTGGGCTCTCCAGAGCAGAGTAGCAATGGGCTTTGGACATACTTTCATAGCCCAGCTGTTTATTCCTTCGGTTTGGCAAATGCCTGGACCCGGGCAGTGTCCCTGGGTAGACTCCTCAGGGTCCCTGTCCTCAGTTTCCCCACAGCCTCTTGGAAGAAGATTTGAGTAGGCTACAGTTCCCTCTCCTAGTGAACACCTGGTTAGTGGGGGTGCTTGGTATCCTGCGCCTTTCCCCCCAATTTAGGAAGGTCAAGTTGCTCCCGCTGCAGCCTGGCCCTTGTCCTAGCACTGCGGCCACCCCAGCCTCTCTGCTTTTCTACTTCTCAGATGAAGAGTCAGTCGACAAGGATCTTCTTTGTTCAACTATGCCCACACCAGTTATCCCAGTCCTTGGGAGGCTGAGACAGGAGGATCACAGGTTAGAGGCCAACCTCAGCAACTTAGTGAAACTCTGTTTAAAAAAAAAATAGAAAAGAAAAACCAGGTGTGGCAGCACACACTTGTAATCCTGGTACTTGGGAAGTTGAGACAGGAGGATCGCAGGTTCACAGCCAGCCTCCGCAACTTGTGAGGTCCTCCGCAATTTAGTGAGAGCTTGTTTCAAGATAAAGAATAGAATAAAATAGGGCTGGGCGTGTAGCTCAGAGGTAGAAGGTCCCTGGGTTCAATTCCCAGTATCACAATAAATAAATAAATAAATAAACAAACAAACAACAACAACAAAACAGGAGTGGGCATGTAGCTCAGAGGTTGAATGCTCCTGGGTTAAATCCCCAGTACAAATAAATAAATAAATAAATAAATAAATAAATAAATAAATAAATAACCAGTCAAATGTGCCCACCAGTTGCAGGCGCCTCTCAGCTCCCCACCCCAGGACTTGCTGGCTGTACAGTATTTGACCTGCTGAGGGTCTTGTGAGATCTCGGCGTTCAGAGCCATTCTTGTAAGTATTGTCAATCCTCCAGACCGGTGCATTCCACATCTGTGGATTCAAGCAAACTTGGATTAGAAATATTGGGGCGGGGGAGTGTATCTAACTAAACATACACACTTTTTCCTCAACATTATGCCCTAAACAATACAGTATAACAACTTTACACATAGTACTTACATTGCAGTATGCATCACAAGCAACAGAGGGATGACCTGAAGTACACCAGAGGATGTGTATAGTTTATATGCAAATGCATTGCCATTCTTGTTTGTTTGTTAGTAGTACTGGGGATTGAGCCCAGGGGCATTCTACCACTGAACTATACTCTCGGCTTTATTTTTTTTTATTTTGAAATAGGTTCTCATTAAGTTACCACATGCTGGCCTCAAACCCGTAAGCCTCCTGTCTCAGTCTCCCAAGTATTGGGATTACAAATGTGTGCTATTGCACTGGGTTTACTATGCTGTTTAATATAAGGGGTTTGAGCATCCTGGATTTGGGTATCTGCAGAGTCTGGGTGTCCTGGATCTAACCCCTATGGGTTCTGAAGGATGACATTACATCTTGCAGTGCCCAGAGCCTCTGAGAGGCCTCCATTCAATGTTGGGGAACAAATCCCGTATACTCCAAGCCAGACCAACAGCTCCCTTCAAGGAAAGCCACCCGCCGTGCCAGCTCCTTGAATTTCTTCTCTTATATTTCCTTCTTGGAGGGGAGGCAGATGGGCAAAGGATCCCAGAGGTGTTTGGGGCCATATTTTGCAAATCCTGTGATTTGACTGTGGGTCAAGGTGCTGATGCTGGTGGACCCGTTCACTCCTGGGGCACTATAGCTTGGACCTGGCGTGTCCTTCGAAGGGTCCTGTGTTGATGGCTTGGTCCCCAGTGCAACAGCGTTCAGAGGTGGGACTTCAGAGAAGTGATTGGATCACGACCTCTGACCTCATCTGTGGGTTGGTCCATGGGTGGCTCAGTAATCTGATGGCATTATTGGGACGTGGTGGAAACTACAGGCCTCCTTGGAGGAAGGAAGTCGCTGGGGGCATGCCCTGCAAGGCTTTAGCTTGCTCCAGCTCCTCCCGCTCCCCGCCCGCTCTCTCTGCTTCCTAGCTGCCGGGAGCTGAGCCGCTCTCACCACCATGCCCTTACCCCATGACGCTCTTTCTGAAATCTCTGAAGCCATGAACCAAATCAGTCTTTCCTCCTATAAGTTGTTTTTCAGGTATCTGTCAGAGCTGGCTAACACGGTATTCTTGATGCCAAGGAACAGGAGCTCTCTCTGTCTCTTGGACACTGAGCTGGCCGTTGATCTGGTTGACTTCCTCTCCTCGCAAGCCAGGGCTACAGGAGGAACTCACTCTCCCACCTCGCCTGCGCCAAGACACACAGCAGCCACCCCAAGGACTTGCAGACAAAGAACAATAGCTTAAGCGCATTGACACCTGGGCCTGTTTTTCAGGTAAACTTGAGGTCAGGCACTTCCAGGAACCCTCTGGGCTCAGTCCACTGGAAAGCGTCACGCCATGCTAGGGGCTGGGGGGTGGGGTCTTTGAATGCCATTTTGCAGGCAGACATGGCTTCCATCAGGAGGTGTCTCCTCTCATCAGGCCTGATGTCAAGGACCCGCATGCACATCTGCAGGTTCTGGGAGGCAGCTATGTTGAGGGGCCCCTGGTCCAGCTGCTGCCTTTCTGGCAGCCGCCCCCAGCGGTCTCCTGTCTCCCCTCCATGTACTCCGTGCCCGGTATCCCGGCTTTGCAGTGCGTCTTCTGCCTTTATGGACTCCATACTTCCCACTCTGGTGCAAAATCCAGCTCTCTCCTGTCTATCTTCCCATCTCAGTGCTCTAACCCACAAAACCCGTGTCCCCCGAAGCTACCTAGAGCCCCTCCTGAGATAGACAAGTGGTCAAAAGTGGTCCTCCCTCTCCTCTACGATCTCCAGCTAGACGAACGCTCGGTCACGGCAGGGCACACCTGGTTTGCTGCCTTGGGTCTTCTGGAGTGAACGTACAACATACCAGACCTGCCATTCGTCAGTGCCCACAGAGTGTAAACCCTATGCCCGCCCTTCCTCCACAGGGAGCACCCCAACGTCTAAAGCAATCTGTGAGCAGAAGGCTGACCACACCCTAATGGAAGACGAACAACACAAAACCTGAGACTAAAATCCTCACCCAGAGCAACAGACACAGCCAGGAAAGCGTCAAGATGGAGTTTGGACCTTGGTCCTTTGAAACTACAGTGTGTTCCCCTCACCACCGGGCAACGCAGGGTGTCAGAGGAGCTGCCCCCAGCACTGTGAGAGTCCCGTCCACGTGGCCTGCCTCCCTGCAGGACTGCAGGCAGGCCCACCCAAGCTCCATTTCCCCACCAGGTCTTCTCGCCAGGTGCTTAGAGCTCATCATTGCTCCCTCCTTTAAATATTGATTATTTGTTTGCTTATTTATTTATTTTTGTGGTTCTGGGGATTGAACCCAGGGGCATTCTACCTCTGAGCCCCAGCCCCAGCCCCCTATTTATTTTTCGGTACTGGGGATTGAACCCAGGGGCATTCTACCTCTGAGCTACACCCCAGCCCTATTTTTTACTTATTTATTACTATTATTATATTTATTTATTTATTTATTTATTTATTTATTTTGTGGTACTAGGGATTGAACCCAGGGGCATTCTACCTCCGAGCTACTCCCCAGCGCTATTTTTTATTTATTTTATTATTATTTTATTTATTTATTTATTTATTTATTTGTTTGTTTATTTATATTTTTGCAGAACTGGGGGCTGAACCCAGGGACATTCTACCTCCAAGCTATACCCCCAGCCCTGTTTTTTATTTATTTATTTTTATTTTTATTTTTATTTTTTTGCGGTACTGGGGATTGAACTCAGGGGCATTCTACCTTCGAGCTATACCCCCAGCCCTATATTTTATTCTTTATTTTGAAACCGAGTTTCACTAAGTTGTGGAGTGCCTCACTAGGTAGCTGAAGCTGGCCCCGAACCTGGATCCTCCGGTCTCAGGCTCCCGAATGCTGGGATTACAAGCGTGCGCCACCACGCCCGGCTTTATTTATTTTTATTATTTATTTATTTATTTATTTATTTATTTATTTATTTATAGTTTTTGCAGACTGGGGGTTGAACCCAGGGACATTCTACCTCCAAGCTACACCCCCAGCCCTATTTTTTATTCTTTACTTTGAAACAGGGTCTCGCTAAGTTGCAGAGGGCCTCACTAGGAAGCTGAGGCTGGCTGAGAACCTGGGATCCTCCGGTCTCAGCCTCCCAAGTACTGGGATTACAAGCGTGCGCCACCAAGCCGGGCTTGGTCGTTTATTTTTCACAACTCACAATTTCCAGCTGGTCGCATACTGTCTGAAGTCGCTTACATAATCCTAATTCACTCACTGCAGGTCGTCCTCTGAGAAGGCCAGCTGAGT
>PVLC010038504.1:0-14733 GCA_004027655.1 Graphiurus murinus | reverse complement strand
TCTGCCTTAAAGCTAAAATAAGGGAAATTCATCATGACTGCATCAACCTCCCAAGGTTTCCTTGTTTTAGGCTATTTGCGAAGAATTTTTTTATTTGGTGCATTGCAATTATACATCATAATGATTTTCAGAGGGACAGAAACATACATGCACACCGCACTTAGTATGTTTCCCTCTGGGTCCCACCCCAATCCCTCTCTCTCCCTGTACTTATAATGAAGTTGGTGTTGGTAATTTCATGTATGAACACAGCATTATTTAAGGAATAAACTAGAACAGAGACATTTATTGCTAACTCGGAAGACATATAAAACTGGTTGAAAACCTTAATTCGGGTAATCTGTAGAAAGACAACTTCAAGGATTTTATTTCTATATCTTTAGAGGTTTCATCTGTGAAGTTTATTTTTCAATAAAAATACCTCATTAACTTTGTACTCTATTAGTGAGACACAAGTATGAGTTTTAAAAAAAGGCTTTGAACATATTGGACACTCTAACTAGGCCTTAAAATACAGCCTTTGTGTCCCAAGGACAACTGAAATATAGAGCGTCTGGCATCTCTGGCTACTCCCAAAACACTCTGAAAATTAGAAAAAGCCATTTATGGAGTGAAGTACTTTTAATTTTTAAAAAGTTATTTATCTGCATACTTTTAATCGTGCATTGCAATTAAACATCACAGTAAGGTTCAATGTTATAGAAACATACATGCACACAGATCTTGGTGTATTTCTCTTCAAATCCCAGGTGCTACCCTTCCTCCCTTTCTGTACATGCAAGGGAAACTTATAGTAATACCTTTATATATTGTCATACCATTGTTTGAACTGTTTCCTTCTTCAGAATTATCAGGGAAACTGAGTCACTCGCCCCCAGGCTGGAGTTATGCCACCAAGCCATTTATATGACATTTAGCTTTATTATTAACTCAGATTCAGATAAAGGCAGCTCTCCTATGCTCATTTTCTAAGAGTGAGGAATTCAACCCCCTGTTCAGGAGTGGTTGGGTCTAAAACATATCTTTCCAGGATATCTACTTCTAAGGCAATACCTCTCCATCAAAGGTGATAATTAGTTCCTGAGGGAGAAGGCACAGTACAATGTGTAAGGTCTCTGAGTCTTCATGGAAACCTCTAAATAGCCTTGTAGTCCAAGATGAAAATATTTTCTGTTGTTGTATTTAATACATCCAGAGCAAGGTTCAACATGAGTGGACTGATCTATTTGAGGACTTTTCCTCCAGACCCTCTATCTCCTGCCCTTCTGGACCAGAGCTGGGTAATGAAGATTTTTTTCTCCATAGTGAATCAAGTTAATCTATTCTAAATGAAAATCCAGGTTTTCCGTGAAAACATTTTAGCCTTAGGTGAGAATGAAAGTTTTAGAATTATAAAGACATTTGCTTAAAAACTGTTGCCTCGATGCAGGATTATCAGAATGGTCTCTTTTCAAGTCCATTTTATCTTTCATATTGAAAATTCTTAATACAAGAAGTGCTCAGTTGGAGATGTTTCTAAACACTTCACAACATCATCAAAATCATCTAACACTACAAAGGTAAGATGTTCAATGGTATTAACATATTAAGCATTCTTACTTTTCATATACACGAATTAAATACATGTCATACACAAAATATCTAGATATGAGGATTAATAGGTGTAAATTGTCAGTTGTTGAGTTTATGCAGGAACAAATGGAAATCTTTCTGGTATCAGCTGCTATGAATAATACATGTCTCTCTGGCCTCTTTAAAAGTAATGTTGGAGAAGATTCCTCCTGAGCTTATCAGAGTTAAAAGTTTCTTTGTATTATTGTTCAAACTGTCAATTCTGTGTATCTTCTGAATGCATGTACAGTTATAAAAATAAACGAGGGCCCTATATGTGTCTCCAGGACTGTGATGGATATATTCATATAATGTTTATACAGCAATCAGTTCTCATGACATTTTATGAGGTGTTTTGCTACTCTTAGTTGATAGATGATTATGCATGCATGTGCAGTGTCAGGGATTTTAGTCCAGGAAAGAGGAGTCACAACAAGTGTCTGCAAAAATACTAAGGCACATGAAATTTCAGAAAAATTTAAATAATATCATTTTTTTTCTGTAACGATAAACATTAGTCTCTGATTTTCTTATCTATAAAATGTATAAAATGATACCAAACATAAAGGGTATTCTAAGCATTAAAAGGAATCTTATGTGCAAAGTTCTTGGTACCATGAAACACACTGAGTAATCATTGAAATATTTTATTATTAATTATTACAAAGCTACTAGAACTAGTGAACAAGTATTGAGAATTATTTTATGACAGCTCCTTTTATTCATTCACTACATTTTCATCACCCTTTACATCAATATCATCAATGGACTGCATCAGGGGTCTCTGTCTCTGGCTTCTACCCTTATCAAACCTAACTCTGCTTCATCCAGGACACATAAACCCTCTGAGAATAGAGACCGAAAACTTTCTTCCTCAGATACCTTGTCAACCTCAACCTTTCACATATATTCTTAATAACCCTTTGTTACTCCCTATTTCTAATATAAAGGAGAAATTCTTTAGTTGTACATCCATGTCTATTACATTCATCTTTCCTTCCCTTTGGGGACTTAATTGCAACTGTGTTTGCAGCTATGACTTCAATTTAGGCTCCTTGTCATCTCAGATAATTAAATGGACTCAGATAACCTAGTACCTAGTATGTTTACAAACGTTCCTCATGTGTATACCTTTTGCAGAATCTTCACAAAGGAAGCAATTTGAATAATCTTCAAGAACTCAGTCCTTTTTTTTCATTTCAATATATCAATAAATAAGAACACACACACACATACACACACACACACACAGCAACCAAAAAACCCTCATATTCTCTCACAACTCAATAGAATCTAGACTTTTACTAGTGCTTACAAACAAGAAGGAGTAACAATACAAGGTTTTTGTTTTTGTTTTTTTTCCAGATAATGTGTTTAACTTTCACACCAAGTACATGGAGAACAGAAACAATGTTACAGAGTTTGTTCTCCTGGGGCTTACAGACAACCCAAAGATACAGAAAGTCATATTTGCTGTGTTTTTGTTAATCTACATCATCTCCATGGTAGGAAATGTTCTCATCACAATCACTATCACTTCCAGCTCTTTGTTGGGGTCCCCCATGTACTTTTTCTTGGCCTATCTCTCCTTTATTGATGCCTGCTATTCCTCTGTCAATACCCCTAAGCTCATAGTAGACTCACTCCATGAAAAGAAGACCATCCTGTTCAATGGATGCATGACCCAAATCTTTGGGGAACACTTCTTTGGAGGTGCTGAGGTGATCCTGTTGACTGTGATGGCCTATGACCGCTACGTGGCCATCTGCAAGCCACTGCACTACACAGCCATCATGAACTGGAGAGTGTGTGTACTGCTGGTGGGAGTATCCTGGGTGGGAGGCTTTCTTCATGCCACCATACAGATCCTCTTCATCTTCCGATTGCCCTTCTGTGGCCCGAATGTCATAGATCACTTTATGTGTGATCTCAACCCTTTGCTTGATCTGGCGTGCACTGATACCCACACTCTGGGGCTCTTTGTTGCTGCCAACAGTGGGTTCATCTGCCTGTTAAACTTCCTTCTCCTGTTGGTCTCCTATGTGGTCATCCTGCGCTCCCTAAGGACCCACAGCCTGGAGGGGAGGCGCAAAGCCCTCTCCACCTGTGTCTCCCACATCACCGTGGTCGTCTTATTCTTTGTGCCCTGCATATTCGTGTACATGAGACCTGCAGCCACGCTACCCATTGATAAGGCAGTGGCTGTGTTCTACACCATGATAACTCCCATGTTAAATCCCTTAATCTACACCTTGAGAAATGCTCAGATGAAAGAGGCCATTTGGAAAATGTTTAGCAAGAAAGCTATTTCAGCTGACAAATAAATGTGCCTGCAGCTCAACTTTAATTCAAATGAAGAAAAGATGGAAAGGGTATTTTGGAAGACCAAGATTAGAGGTGCTGTTATTCATAAATTCTGCATTGAGGGAGTCAGAAATAATGGGAAAAAATGGAAACAACATACCCCAAGACCACTTTATGCATATTTGTAAAAGTTTGCAAAATCAGGGAAAGGGGTCTTGGCTTTTCTAACTTGCCCATTTACATGGATTCATTGGCTTACCTTCTCATAAAAACTGTAAGAGTTGAGCAACAACCTCTAATAACACTCAAAAGAGGTAAACACTTCTATTATCCCTGTTTTATCTGTAAAGATACTTAAAGGATAATTATCAAAATAGACATATTGATTATCCAGTAACTAGAATATTACTGATTTTCCAGGCCATAATTTTAACTCCGATGGTACACTAACAGGTAATGGTGAGAAAAAGTTTAGATAATTATACTAGTTACACTGCTAAGATAAAAATGTGCTAGGTATATTGCATGTACTTCTTGATTATCAATAAATAAAAATCTGACAATTTTAATTAATAGCTCTTATTTTTTACATCATAATGATGCTCATATGTTTCTAACAATATGTTGATATCAAAATGCTTCAGGCTAAATAAAAGTGGGCCATTCATTTAAGTAATGGTTAGTAAAGAATAATCAATGTTTCTAAATTTCCTTTAACCCTTTGTAAGTACTCTATATTGATCACGTCAACCTATGCTGATTATCAGGAGACCTTTGAAACTATGAACCCCAATAGACTTTTATTATAAGTAATGGTTGCTAAGTATTTTGGTCATAATTATAACAAAGATAACTAAGACAATAGATAATAGATAACAATGACCAAGTGGTGAAAAAAAAAGAATATGCAAGTAAACTAATTAAAACAATATGGTTGCGGTTACTAAATCATCTACTCATTAAATAATTATTTCTTGAAACTACACTGAATATCAAGCACAAATCTGCACAATAAGCTAGTATAAAAGTAAATTCTAAGTTATGAGACTAGAAAGACAGAAATAAGCAAGATCAAAAAGGTCTCATAATTATGTTAAAGTGAAATGGTAAGGACTACGGGCAAAATGTTGAGAGCATTTTTAAACTAGTGAGTGTTGCAATTAGATTTGAGTTTTACAGTGATAACTCAGATCATAGTAAGAAATAGCATGAAGGGTTCATGAGCCTAATTAGGAGGAGGCTCCAATTGTAGCCTTTCTACTAGATGTGGTTTCATTGCTTGAACAAATGAACACATCTTCCTGGTGCCTGATGTGTAGTTAGTGATCTGGCTAAGTAAGACTTCTTTTCCATACAGATAAATGAGGACCACCATAAGCAATTTGGTTTCAGCTAAAAAGGCCAACAGTGCACCTTCATTACCCTGACTCAGGGGTAGGATGTATTCAGTGCCCCAGCCCTATATCATAATTTAGTTTGCCGGAATTTCCTTTGACTTCACCTTCCACAAGATATCATCACTCTGGTTGGTCGTGTTGATGTTATCCTGATTGGACACAGTGAGTAAGAAGTAGCAACAACTCTAGACTTAGTAGGGAGTCATTTGCATGACAGAAGGCAGAAATAAATTTGACTAAAATGCAGAGGCTTTCTACCTCATGGTAATCATGAAGCAGAAATCTACAGTAGATAAATTGAAAGGAATAAGCAAGGAATCAAAGCACACAAGTGGAATAAATCACTTAACTGCAAAGGATTCCTGCAAAGAAGGAAAAAAGAAAAATGAACTAGAGTAAAGTTAGAAAACAAGTTACAATAAATTTAGGGGGAAATGCACAATATCATTAGCCTTCCAGGAAATACAAAAGAAGAGCAGTGATCTGCAGAGAACACCCAGGTTATGCCCAAATCCTAAGGGCTTGCATTGAAATTCACCGCCTGCAGCTTTACAGAGACTCTAATAACATCCCTGCCTCTGACTGACATTTAAAGCATAATTAGATCTTCTGGATAAGTGCTAATTGGTGGTATCATTTGTCCAGCAGCCTGGTCCTGTTATAGAGCTATCTCTTCTTTGGGTCCTCAGATAAAACTAGCAGCTTTTTGGGTCACTAGGCAAATAGGTTGGTGTGGCCCACTCAAATGATAAATGCATTGTCTCCAAGATCTGAAGAGGTTCATTAGGCATTGCATTGAAATTCACCGGCTGCAACTTTCCAAAGACACTATTCTCTATCATTGCTGTTGTTAAGAGGGGCCAGATGCAAAACTACTTCTGTACTTTAGGGAGTGATATTTTGACATACCTCACATCACTAGACCCCAGGAAATACAAATCAAAACTACAGTAAGATACCATCTCAACTCAGGTAGAATGACTATTATTAAACAAACTCAAAATAAATACAGCTGGACTGGGAGTATAAGCATATCCCTGTACTCCCAGTAGTGGGGAGGCTGAAACAGGAGCAGTGCAGGTTCAAGGCCAGGATGTACAAACTTAATGAGACCCTGACTCAAAATAACAAATACAAAAGGGGTAAGAGGTAAGGGTATAGTTCAGAAATAGAATGCCCTGGAGTTCAATCTTCAGAACCCTCCAAAAAAATGCCAGTGAGGATATGGAGCTAAAGGAACACTTACATACTGTTAGTGGAGATGTAAATTATTGTAGATACTTGGAAGTCTGTATGAAGGTTTCTCTAAAAACTAAAATTATAGTTACCATATGATTGATCCAATGATCCCATTCCTGGATATGTATCTAAAAGAAATGTAGTCAGCACGCAAATGAGAAATATACATGGCCATATTTACTGTAGTACTATTCCCAATAGCAAATATTTGGAATCAGCTTAGGTGGTGCCCATCGCTAGATGAATGGATAAGGAAAATATGATAACTATATACCATGACTATTATGCAGCCATAAGTAAAGATGAAATCCTTTCATTTGCAGGAAAATGGATTGAACTGGAAGATATTATATTAAGCAAAATAACCTATGTATCATATATTCTCTCACACAAAAACTAAAAAAAAAAAAAAAAGAACTGAAAATACAAGTATTACCAGGCAATGGAGTAGGTGGCAGAGTGAAGACAAAGGTACAAGGAGGATGTATGGACATTATCAGACTATCAGATCAAAACTTTTGAACCAGGGATGGTAAAGCTGGACTCTATATATGTGAAACCATAGAAATTTAAGTCAAAAACCCAGATAAGGGCCGGAGTAAGCTATGGCTGTTATGCAAATTTTCTACCAAGGGGATTTTGGGCTCAGACACTAACAAAGATTACTTGAGAGCTGTCAATAAATCAAATCATAAATTTCAAGGGAGAAGGAAGAGAAAAAAAATGGTATACCACTCCTTAGTGTCATTCCCGCAGAATTAAAGTTAGAATACCTGCATATGCATGTTTATGACAGCACAATTTACAAAAGGCCAATTATGGAACCTACCTAGGTGTCCACCAACAGAAGAATGGCTAAAGAAAAGGTGGTATGCACACACAATGGGATTTTATTCTGGCATAAAGAGGAACAAAATCATGTAATTTGCAGGAAAATGGACAGAACTCTAGAATATTATGCTAAGTAAAATCAGTGAGTCTCAGAAAGTCATGGGTCATATGTTTTCTCTCATATGTGGAAACTAGGGAGAAAATAGGGGTTAAAGGGACTCAAATCAAATGAAACTAGAAAATAGAAATTAATAGAATCATGGGAGGGGATTGGGGCAGAGAAGTGGGGAGGAAGAAAGAAAAACTGATGAAGAAAACTGGAGGCTGAGACTGGAGGATCCGGTTCATGGCCAGCCTCAGCTACCTACTGAGGCACTCCGCAACTTAGTGAGATGGTGTTTCAAAAATAAAGAATAAAAAATAGGGCTGGGGGTGTAGCTTGGAGGAAGAATGCCCCTAAGTTCAACCCCCAGTGTGCAAATAAATAAATAAATAAATAAATAAATAAATAATAAATAAATAAAATAGTAATGCTATGCCCATATATGAAGGTATCTCTAAGAATTTCACTAATATGTATTGGGAGGGATGCAGGGTGGGCTCCACATCAAGTGCTGTGTGCATGTGGGTTTGTATCACTTTTAATCTCAATGCACTAATAAAAGCATTAAAATTTTGATTTAAAAGAAGTTCTGCAAATTTTCTGTGTGTGGTTCCTTCCTGTAGCTCTGCAAATAAGACATTGTGGGTTTGAAAGGATTAGTCTCAAGAAGTCACTAGGTGATGACTGAGAATATACCAAGTACAGGGAAATATTGGTAACAATAGTGAGATTGTTGGAGCACTCTGCATGCTTATCTTTTACCCTTCTTCATTTGTATGTATATGATTAATTTTTCAAGGTTCAACTGTAAGGGTCTTTAGATAAGTGTGGAGAAAGACCAGAAGATTAGTTGAAGGGAATTGAGGGGGAAATATAAGGAGATAAAGGATAGCAAGAATACAGTTCAAATAATATTGTAGCACTACATGAAGATTTTACTACCAATTTCACTAACATGTGTGGGGATAGAGGAGGGTATGGCCGAGAGGAATCTGTAAAGGAATACACCAAGAGCTCTGCACAAGTATGTTTATATTACATTGTACCTCAATATGATGTGTAATTGCAATGCACCAATAAAATTACAAAAATAATAAAAATAAATTTAAATAGATTTAACTGTGATAGCATTTCTTCCATAAGCCAGTCAATTCTAGGTCTCTTGCTTTTCCTTATATTCAGCACACCAAATGAAATTATAGGTATATAGTCATTCACTGAATTTTAAATCACTTAAGCCCTAATATTCCAATGATATTAATATAAAATATAAATGATCTAAATAAAAGCATACTAGTAGATTTCATTTAAAAGACCCAACAATATTCTGTTAAGATAAACTCACTTAAATGAAATAATATAAGCAGATTGATCAGTATCACAAAAATAATAATAGGAAAGCAAAAGTGGCTTTATTAATATCAGATAAAGTAGACTTTAGAAAAAAGGCCACCAGCCTCAGCTACCTAGTGAGTGACTCTGCAACTTAGTGAGACCCTGTTTCAAAATAAGGAATAAAATATAGGGCTGGGGGTATAAATCGAAGGTAGAATGCCCCTGAGTTCAATCCCCAGTACCACAAAAAAAAAAAAAAAAGAAAAAAGAAAAAAGCCTGAGGCCGAGAGATAATATATAATAATATGAATCAATTCACCAACACAATATAGAACCACTAATTACTTATGAATCAAATGAACTAAAAATTTTGCATAGCAAAACCTGGGAGAGTTGAAAGATAAAAAGCAAATCAAATCCCTCTCTTATCAATTAATAAAACAAATAGAGCAATAAGAATATAGAAAAAATAGACAACATCAACTACCAAATGACACTTGCAGGTTCTCCACCTAACTACAGCAGAAAGTGAACTTCTTTTCAAATGCCAGAGAAGAATTGTCAAGACAGAGCAGATCCCAGGACATAAAACCAGCCTCAGTGAATTTAAAAGAATGAAAAGCATACCAGGTGCTCTCTCCAATTAAAATATAAGTAAATTAGAAATCAAAAAGAGACAGGTAAGAGATATATTTAAACAACTGAAATTAAACAGATTATTAAATAATTCTTAGAGAAAAATGGGTGTGTGGGGGGGAACTTGAGGGTTTCAATATGTGTTTAATGAAATAAATGTTCACACCAGAAATTTGTACAGAATTTCAAATGACACAACTTAGAAATTATAATGAAAAGTTGAGCTTTCTGTTGAAAACATAGCATTTAAAAGCAGGCTTTATCCTTTAGAGCAGTCTTAGGTTTGAATACGAATTATAAAGAAAGTACAGCAAATACCTTAATACCTATACTCTGCCCCTCATAGTTTTCCCTATTGTATTGGTATTATACACTTGTTAAAACTGATAAATCAATGTCAATAAATTTTTGCTAAAGTTCACAGATTACATCAGCATTTACTCTTTGCATTTTACAGTTTAATGGGCTTTGACAATTGCATTATTTCATGCATTCACCTCTCCATTATCATACAAAGTAGTTTCAGTGTCTGAAAATGCTCCATGTTCCACCTATTCATCCCTTTTCTCTTCCTACTGGACCCTTGGCAAACACTCATTTTTTTAAAATATACAATCTGTAGTTTTGCCTTTTCCAGAAAGAAAAATATATATATATATATTCATATATAACTTTGTAACATAGGCTATCAGTATATATACAAAGCCTAAAAATCATCATCCTTGTAGCTACCTTATTATTTGTTGTAAGCATTTAAAATTCAAAGTTTAGTAACATCAACTGCCTATATCATCAGCCGCTAGTCCATGTAAATATGTCACTCTTCATTTGGGCCATCTATGCTACAATCATAATAATGCCACAGTATAAACAAATGACTAGAACTTGCATGATTTAAGAGAAGCCTGATATCACCCTCAAATTAGAAAGGATAAAATTAGTAATATAAAACATATTGTATAAAAATAATATGATTATTACAAACCCAACAACAATGTATTCCTAAGATCATAGGACTCCTCAGAAGGGTGAATTTTCTATCCATGCCTGTCACTGTTCTAGAAAGTTCTGTATACACATGGTAAGAATTCAAAGTATTGAATAGGAAATTACCTTAATTACATATATTGTCTCTGAAATCAGGAAGCTTTTAGAATTACTGGATATATAGTATATTCTCTTGATTTAGAAAGAACAAATAAGTTGAGGTACATGATTAGATATGAGAGATTGAAATGTCTAATAAAGGAAACACTTTGGATGAGAGAAAAGCTGCCAGTCTATGAACTTATAGAAGGAAATATAGAAGCATAAGACATCAATGTGAAATATGTCAGGGAGAAGCTAGATAAAAACCACAAATGTTAGGGAAAACACTAGACACATGCCACAACAGGCAGATATGAGAACCAGGATACATCAGTGTAAAATATTTAATATCATAGCCTGTACATATCTATCTACACTTCATACTCTTTCTTTTACATACAATCACATAATCTCTTTTGCTTAAAGAACTACCCTCATAGCCAAAAATAATATTATAGTAAATCAACCATAAGAAGATAGTATTTTTATTGATTTTTCTAGGCTAATGTAAATTATTTTTTAAAAAAAGGGTTTTTAAATCTCCATTCAAGCCGGGCGTGGTGGCGCACGCTTGTAATCCCAGCATTCCGGAGGCTGAGACCGGAGGATCCGGGTTCGCGGCCAGCCTCAGCTGCTTAGTGAGGCACTCTGCAACTTAGTGAGACCCGGTTTCAAAATAAAGAATAAAAAATAGGGCTGGGGGTATAGCTCGGAGGTAAAATGCCCCTGAGTTCAATCCCCAGTACCGCAAAAAAAAAAAAAAAAAAAAAAAAAAAAAAAAAAAAAAAAAAAAAAAAAAAAAAAAAAAAAAAAAAAAAAAAAAAAAAAAAAAAAAAAAAAAAAAAAAAAAATCTCCATTCATCTTATGTCATCTGAGATCAATTTCTTGCTCCATAACTTCCTCATGGCGTTTTTCACTTCTGCATTTCTCAGGGTGTAAATCAGAGAGTTGAGCAAAGGTGTGCCAATTGTATAAAACACAGCTATCATCTTATCCATGGGAAAGGTGGTGGCAGGGCGTGTGTATATAAATATGCAAGGGACAAAGAACGAGATGACCACTATGATGTGGGAGATGCAGGTGGAGAGGGCTTTCTTCCTCCCTTCAGCACTGTGGTTCCTCAGAGAATGCAAGATGATGACATAGGAACACATGAGCAGGACAAAGCTCACAGTGCAAATCGCCCCACTGTTGGACACCAGAAGTAGGTTGATCACATAGGTGTCTGAACAGGCAAGTTTCAACAAGGGTTCCAAGTCACAGAAATAGTGGTCGATCTCATTGGGACCACAGAAAGGCAAACTCAAGGCAAGAAAAATCTGAGTTAAGGAATGTACACAGGATCCCACCCAGGCTGCAGCCACCAGTACACTGCAGACTCGGCGGCTCATGATGGTCGTGTAGTGCAGGGGCTTACAAATGGCCACATAGCGGTCAACAGCCATGAGGATAAGGATAAAGATCTCTAGGCAGCCAAAGAAATGCAATGAAAAGACTTGAATAATGCACTCACTGAAGGAAATAGTGGTCTTCCGTAAAAGAGCATCCACAATTGTTCTAGGAGCTATGGAAGTAGAGAAGCAAGTATCAGATAAGGATAAATAGAAAAGGAAGAAGTACATGGGACTCCCGAGTGCCCGGCTAGTCTTGATGGTAGCAATAATCAGCAAATTACCCAGCAATGTTCCCAAATAGAAAAGCAAAAAACAGACAAACACTATTTTCTTTCTAAGAGGATCTTGTGTCAACCCCAGTAGAGTGAATTCAGTCACATTGTTGTTCAGGTGCATGGTTTCATGAATGAAGAGAAAGGGCAGGTGTGAAATGGCTTATCTGCAAAATATAATGAATTTCATTAATGAGATGTTCTATGAAGTTATAGAATACTTTAAAGAAATTAGCAATGATGCTGTGTGAGATTATGGAATATTTAAAGCAATAATATTATTACTCATTGCATACATTGTAGCTCTTTTTAAATAAGTTATGTGAATACTTATTTTTCAATTTTTAAAGACCACTTATTAGGGTTTCCTTATCAGATAAGGATATTATTGTGATGCGTTCCTACAAAACTCATAAAATACAACATTTGGTCAGCTTTGGCATGATTGTCCTTTCCCCTTTAATTAATGCCATATTAATACATCTGGCTACATGTTATTATTCCTGCATTTTTTAATATTTAAGAAATTGAGGCCTGTATTTGTAGGATATCACTTAACACTTAGCTTTTGATTGCTCTTGGAATTTCATAACATAAATGTAAAATCATGTACCACATCCTACTGCATAAAAATGTCTATTATACTGCATATCACAGGTTTTTAAACTATACTTTAAACATGTCTTTAAAACACTTATACAAATATGTACTCTTTAGAGCTATAATAGGTTGCAGTTCTCTCCATACCTCCCTCCAGATATGCCAACTTGAGAAGAGTGCGAAACACTTGATCTGTCAAATGACTTTGTGCAACATTAATGCATCTTTATGAAATGTATTACTTGACGTATACTAAAGAATAGAAATGCATGATCTTCAATCATTTGTAACACCTCAAATACCATTTCTATTGTTTTTCTCCACTTTCTGAAAAGCATGTAGAGTCCTGAAGATAAATTTCTAAGGTAAAAGGTAGTGATACCACTTAATAGTACATGCTTTCATGATTCAATTTTTCAATGTAAGAATTTTAGGACTCAGGTACTTCTGTGTGATGCTTAGCATCAGCCAGTTGGTGTGAGACCAGCTCATGATTTTAATTCCCCAAGTCTCCCCCCACTCCTGGAAACTCACTTGGGAAGAAGAAATGAAGGGGAGATGTGGTTTTCAAAAAGAAATAGTAGTTGGTAATTAACTTAATTCAATTTCATTTCATTCCTATCAATGTCAATGATTATTCAATTTTGAAATATCACTTCTTTTAACAAAGATTTATTTTTCTAACTTGGAAAGAAATAGTATTATGAATTTTTTTTTCCAAGAATAAAACCTTCTCTTAGAACGTTTTAGTCTGGATGATATTTGAAGGGACACCCTGCAGGCATTAATGTAAACTGAAATATTCTGTATTTAAGTGCCACATAGGAGACTCCCTTATCCAATGGTCTTCCTCCCTTATCCTATATGTGACACCAACAAATTGGAAACTGTGACTTGACCAATAATACATACTCTGGTAGATTGAATTGACACATTCTATATATATATATATTTTTTTTTTCTCTCCCTTGGTAAATTTTCATTTCCATAGTCTTGAATATACCTTCCTCCCCATCAAAACTACTCTTGGGAAATTGTCAGGTTAAATTATTTATTTTGAGGTACCAAATATGAAAAAAGAAATATTTTTGTATTCGGTGATCTTGTGCAAAAGTCTCAAACTACAAAGGACCTGTGTCTTGACGTATTAATCACTATAATAAGCTCATTTTTCTCTATTTCTTTAAAAGAGATTTATCATGAGTATTGGAACTTGAAAAATAAGTAGGCCTTGCAAGTAAGATGATGTGAAAGAAAGTTTCTACCATTCCAAAATTTTAGCCACCTAAATTACTGTTTTGAATTAAAATGTCAATTCATATTATACATTTCATGTTTTTTAAAATTTATTTATATAAAGAAGTCAGCCTATTAGCCTGCTCATTGTTAGAAGTCTTTCTTTCTTTAAGACTTGGACATATTTTTAAGATAAATTGTGAATCATAAATATATATGATTTATTATATTCATGATTATAGGTTCTTTCAAATATGTAATCAAAAGCTTCAGAATGATGATGTTTCCAGCAACATCTATAGTCATAAAACACATTTTATTATATTTATGTTCCAAATAAGCTATACTCCTTTTATAACATATTTATTAATCTTTGAAAATGTTTTTGTGTTCCTCTAAGTATATTTCAAGAATTATTATTATCATTACTATTATTATTAAGTACTTGAGATTGAAACCTAGGCATTCTACCCATGAGCTATACCCCAGCCTAATTTTTTTAAAACAGTGTCTCACTAAATTGCTGAATCTGGCCTTGAACCTGCTATCCTCCTGTTTCTGTCTTCCAAATACTGGTATTACACATATGTACCACCATACCTGGCTCAGGTAATCTTTTTCACTCTTAAAAAGAGCCTATTTTGATATCTACAATACTCAGCCATCTACAAATTAAATAACATAG
>PVLC010038503.1:0-14725 GCA_004027655.1 Graphiurus murinus | reverse complement strand
AGCCTCCCGAATGCTGGGATTACAAGCGTGCGCCACCACGCCCGGCTTAAATTTTTTTTAGTCTTTAAAAAAGGGTCTCGTAGCCGGGCGTGGTGGCGCACGCTTGTAATCCCAGCATTTGGGAGGCTGAGACCGGAGGATCCGGGTTCGCGGCCAGCCTCAGCTACCTAGTGAGGCACTCCGCAACTTAGTGAGACTTGGTTTCAAAATAAAGAATAAAAAATAGGACCGGGGGTGTAGCTCGGAGGTAGAATGCCCCTGAGTTCAATCGCCAGTACTGCAAAAAAAAAAAAAAAAAAAAGGGTCTCGTTAGGTTACTAAGAGCCTAGTTAACTTGCTGAGGCTGTCCTTGAGCCTGTGATCCTCCTGTCTCAGCTTCAGAAGTACAGGGATTATAGGCATGTCCTACCACACCTGGCTTCTCATCTTTTCTTGTTTCTCTGTAGCCACCAGCCCCATTGCCTACCTGTGCCCTGATCCGAGTAAACTGTCATCTGTTGCCTAGAGAAGTCAATACCCAGCCAGATGTGGTGGCACATGCCTGTAATCCCAGTATTTGGGAGGCTGAGACAGGAAGATTGCAGGTTCCATACCAGCCTCAGCAATTTGGTGAGACTCTCAGCAATTTAGCAAGATCTTGTTTCAAAATAAAAAGGGTAGGGGGTGTAGCTCAGAGGTAGAATGTCCTTGGGTTCAATCCCCAGAATGAAGAGGCAGGAGGAGGAGGAGGAGGAGGAGGAGGAGGAGGAGGAGGAGGAAGAGGAGGAGGAAGAGCCTCCTCAATATCCTCCTGGCTGGTCTTCCTATAAGCCCCTTGGCCCCTCAACTCGTCCAAGTAGTGATCATATCACCACTACCATCTTTGAATTGAAAGTCCTGCAGTGGTGTCCTCTTGCTCTTAGGATAAAGACCAAAACCTACCTCTCCAACTTCTTTGCCCCATGCTCCCTGTCACGAAAAGTGCTCCATCCATGTTGACTTTTCCTGTTGTGTGAATGTGTCAGGTCGTAACCAGCCACTAGAGTTATGCACATTATTTCCTGTCTTTGGAAAACTCCCCTTGACAGTAGCAGTAGCACCCCACCCCAGCCCTGAGCCCCAGTACAGCCTTAACTTCTGCTCCCACCGAAGATGTCAGCTGAGATGTTTCATCCTGGGAATGTCTTCTGTGATTACGATGACTTGATTAGCACTCTCTCTCCTTTATATGCTTTCTTAGTATCATTTACTCCTTTTGTGACTATTTAATTATAGTCTTATTCTCCCACTGGACTTGGAGTTCCATGAAGGCAGGAGCCATGTCCATTTGACTCATCATTATATTCTCAGTACCCAGAGACATTGTAGGTGCTTGATAAAGATTTGTTGAATGAGGGAATGAAGGGTCTGCATATTACTACAGCGCTAGATGCCCTGCTCCTTCCTTCTTTTCTTTGTCCACTCAGCAAACATCTACTGAAGACCTTTTGTACACCAGGCACTGTGGCCATTGTGCTAAACATGGGAAAACACAGTCCCCACCCATGAAGAGCATCACACATGCTATGCAAGTGCTCTACCACTGAGCCACAGCCACAGCCCCTTTTATTTTATTTTTAGACAGAGTCTCACCAAGTTGCTGGCCTTGAACCTGCAACTTTCTTGCCTCAGTCTTCTGAGTAGCTAGGATGACAGGCATGCACCACGACACCTGGGTAAACCCATCCTTTCCTTAGCTCTCTCACAGCCCAGTGGTATCAGCGTCTGCACCCTGAAGTTCCCTCTCCCCGGAGATCTATGGATCTGTGTCCCTCTAGCTGCTTTTCCCACTTGCTTCTGTCCTCTACTCCTAGAAACTGTACTTGACCTTTCCTTTCGGCTAATGCTCCCAGGCCACAGAACAGGATTATATGCCACGTGCTTCCTCTTATTTTGAGGACAGTTTTGTTTCCCGGCATTAGGGAACTTTTTCTTTATCAAAGAGCTAATACATGGATGTATCGTCAAAGAGATAATGTATGCCTGGCACAGGGAATCCTCTCAAGTCATGTTAGCTATTAACGTTATTATAGCTCATTTGTCCTCCCTGACCAGAGGGCGTCCCTCCTTCTACCCACAGCCCTCCTAGGGCTGGAAGTACAAATACCCATATTTGCTCCTGCCAGGGAGCTGTGTGAGGCTCGGTGCTCTGGGAAGGATCTCTGGGGTTAGAGGGCTCCTGGCCATCATCATCCATATCTTTCTCTCTCAGTGGGACAAAAACTCACACATCCCTGGCAGGCAGGACTCACTCATATTTTTTAAAGTCTTCACAAAATAAATCTCAGGAGTCTCTTTAAACATTGCTTCCAAACCCTTAAACAACAAATCCTCCTCCTCCCCCTCCCCCCCCCCTCCTCCTCCTCCTCCTCCTTGTGGAACTAGGGATTGAAACCAGTTCTCCCTCTGAACTACACCCCCAGCCTTTATTTGTTTTTTATTTTGAAACAGAGTCTTGCTAAGTTACCATGAGCTGGCTTCAAACCTGTGATCTTCCTATCTCAGGCTCACAAGCACTGGGATTACAGGTGTGCACCACCACACCCATCTCAAAACCCTAAACTTCTAAGATTCAAATTGCTTCCTATACATGTCTCCCTAGAGAAGTATAGATTTGGTCATAGTCCTAACTCCCTTCCTTTGGCCCAGTTTGCCTCCAGCCTAGCTAGTTATTGGTTCTGTGGTTGTGCTGACATTTTAGGCCAGACCTATAGCCAGGCATGGTGATGCTCGATTATAATCCCAGTATTTGGGAGGCTGAGGCAGGAGGATCACAGGTTTGCAGCTAGCCTCAGCTACTTAGGGAGGCCCTCTGCAACTTAATGAGATCCTGTTTCAAAATAAAGAATAAAAAATAGGGCTGGGGGTGTAGTTTGGGGGTAGAATGCCCCTGTGTTCAATCTCCAGTACTGCAAACAAACAAGTCAGAACTACTTCTTCTGGCGAAGCAAGATATCATTCGAAGGGACAGATGAAAAGCATTCTGTAAGCAGGGATGAAGAGGGGGGAATGAGAGAACATGAACGACAGTTGCAAAGAATTGGGATTCTCCAGACTTCTGTCCTTAAAGTAGCATAAGGCTTTTCTTCCCCCATAGTCTGTGTAAACCACAGGGTCTGTGCCTACAGGCATATTAAGTTTATTTGATGGACTATGGATAGGCAAGAGGAGGGGAGGAAAGATTATATGGAATAAATAAACTAGAAGAGATTGGTGATGGATTAAAAATTAGTGTCCAGTTGGGTGTGGTGGCGCATGCCTATAATTCCAGATACTTGGAAGGCTGAGGCAGGAGGATCACAAGTTTAAAGCCAGCCTGAGCAATTTAGTGAGAACCATCTCAAAATAATAAAAAAGGGCTGGAGATGTAGTTCAGTGGTAGAGCACCCCTGGGTCCAATTACCTATACTGTACCCCCCAAAAGTTGACAACCAACCATGTTAATGTGTTTAAGTCCCACATTTTTCTACCTCCTTTATTCCCACCCCCTTTCCCCTATCCCCAGGCTGATGTAAATGATAGCTAGATGGTTATTTCAGCTGCAACCCTATATATCCAGGGAAGCCTGAGCTCCCAGCTGCCAGCCAATTCTGATCCCCTAATCCCAAAAGGACTGTCTGGTCAGAGTTCTCAGGAATGGCAGACCACCAGTGCAAGTGTGGCTTCTGCTACCAATAGACTTTGATCATGGTCAGATCACTTAACTTCTCTGTATGCTATTATTGGCCTTCATATTGGCTTCCTTCTCTTCTCCATCCATACCACCCCAGCTGATAGTAAGAAGCAGCCTGAAGTTCTTGAAAAACTATTCTAGAAATTCACCCTTCCAAGCTGGACGTGGTGGCGCACGCTTGTAATCCCAGCATTTGGGAGGCTGAGACCGTAGGATCCGGGTTCACAGCCAGCCTCAGCTACCTAGTGAGGCCCTCTGCAACTTAGTGAGACCCTGTTTCAAAAATAAAGAATAAAAAATCGGGCTGCGGGTATAGCTCGGAGGCAGAATGCCCGGGTTCAAACTCCAGTACCGCAAAAAAAAAAAAAAAAAAAATTCACCTTTCCATTTCCCATTATAATGACCAGATCCAAATAGAGTCCTCAGGGGGATTGTCTTGATCTTGGGTGGCCCAGTCAGCTTCACTGCTGGTCTGGACAGCTGTTGAGTCATCGTTCACCAGGAGAAAGTAAGGAGTAAGGATGGCTCAGTGCCCCTCAGCCCTGCTGCGGAGTGCATGACCCATTACAATAGCTACAAAGATAATTTCCCAGCCTCCTGGCTTGTTTGAGGGTTTTGTGCGCACCCACAGATATTGCATGGTTTAAAACCATATCCGTGGTAAGCAACAGCCAGCATCCAACCTGCTTGGACTTTAGTATGATAGCAAGGGAATATTTAGGGTGTACATAAATGGTAGTTCCCTCAAAATGGAAACTAATTGACGATTAGAAGAAATAGGCATAAATTCTTATTAAGTGCAGGCCAACTCCCTTGTTCTCTTGGTCCTCCCAAAGCCAGAAACTGGGTTTAGTGGTCACTGCCTGCTCAGTGACACTAAATCCTCTGGTAATCTGCAGGGATATGTAATTACCCTGTAGTTAGTGATTGTTCACTAAGTAAACCCTTGGTGTAGTTACCATGTAAGTCAACGGTATTTACAGGATATTTTTTCTGCCTGTAACTCAAAGCCTTACCGAAACAAATTGGAATTGCCTTCTGGAGGCCGTTGTTATAAATTACAGACCCAACATCTGTCCACATCTGCAATGTCTAGACAGCCTGTCTCAGCTACAAGAGAGGAGAACGCAAACAGGGGAAAGTGAGGGAGACGTGAGGAGCAGGAGAGGGAAGCCTCGGGTTTGCACGGGCCTTTGCTCTTGAGGTTTGTCCCAGTGCAGGCTGTGCTGACTTCTGAAGTGGACCTGAACCCTCAGCAGCCCACCACCAAGCTCGGAAGAGTTTGGGGCCTGGACATGCCCCTGGATGTGTGGGCAATGCAGCTACTTCTGTTGGGCCACATGTCTGCCCTGCCAGGCCCTCAGAGGTCACGGTGGGGTCTGGAAGCAAGAGTTAAATGCAGAAACTGACTGTGGCCAGATCAGGAGAGGCCCCTGCTTCTCCAAACTTCCCCTATCCCCTCATCTGCTCCCTCACTGACTCTCACCGCCCCCCACCATCACTGGCTCTGCTTTTTGGAATTGGGGGAGGCATTCATTTGCCTACCTTTCCTGTGGTCCCTCTCCTGCACCCACGATAAGGAGCCTGCCCGTCAGCTGAGTGATTGTATTTTTTTACAGTTCCTAGCACAAACCTTCTCATTTATATGTAAAGCAGCCATTAGTCATAGCTCCGTTCCCACACACTGCCTGATGTACAATCACATTTTGCAGCGGATGAATCTTTCCACACAGCTGCTCTGCTATGAATAATCCGTCTCCAGGCCCATAAATCAGAAAAAAATCATGCACCTCGTTCGCCTGATCCTTACACAAAGTCATATATTTTACATGAGGACGAGCTAAATATTCATGAGTCTTAAAGGCTTTTTCATAGGCACTTGTTGGGGTTGTTTTCTACTATTGGGGGGATACCAAGGTTGTATTCAGGGAGACTAAGAGTTTTTAGAGAGGAAGAGGAAGAGGGAGAGAGAGAATCTGTGTGTGTGTGTGTGTGTGTGTGTGTGTGTGTGTATGTGTGTGTGTGATGTGTTTGAGAGAGAGAGTGGGGGAAAAAAAAGAGATTGATTGAGATTCCAAGCTTATCTCTTGGTCTAGGAGCCATGTGGGACAAAGGATGCTCATGCAAGGTCTTAAAAACATGATAAATACTTGTTTACCAGCACTACCATCCTGCTCAGAGCTATGAATATTGCTTCCTGGACCTTCAAGGTCATTTTGTGAACCTTTGCCCTCTGACCTGTGGAGCAATGAATTTGACCCTTCTCTGTATATTACCCCCCCCCCCCATTTGAAAAGAGCAGAGTTTTGGATGAAGGGAAGGAGACAGTGGGGAATTCAGCAGATGTAAAGGAAACCATTCCGATGCTAACAAAGCCTCCTACCTACACACAGCTGAAGGCTTCCAGCAGCAGCTTCCCAGAATTTCCTGCCCATTCTTGCTCCAGAGAGCATTTGAGGTGGCTTTTCCTGTCCCTGCACTTTCTTTCTCTCCCCTAGTCTATTATGCCCTTCCATTTACCCTCAGCTACCTAGGCTTCACCACTAAACTCCTTTCTCTCTAGGGCTCTTTCTTAGACATCATGCTCTCCCTGGACAGCTCCTCAAACTCTCTCTCCTGCAAAATGCAAAATCTGACCCCAAAGAAACCTCCTGCACTAAACCGAGGTGGCAAGCCCCACACTGCCGCCTTCCCTCGCTAACCCACTCATCACAGCAGGGGCTTTTTCATTTTATCCTGGCATTGGCTCAGCATCTGTCTGTGTGTTCGTTGGCGCTGTCTGTCTTACTCATTAATGCCATGGTCTGCAGTAGTGATGATGATGTGTCCTCATATCCCTGGGAAGAGTAGAAAATTCTTCTTCCTGGGTTTCACCAACAACACGAAGTACAAATATTTAGTCTAGGTAGAGATTTCTCAGATTTAGCTCAAAATCTGAAAACATCCATAAACCCTCAGACCTTCCGAGTGTTTGGTGAATAATGATACTGACTTGGGTTTGAGTCACTGTCCTCAGAATTGTAGGGGAACTGTAAGGGTTCCTCAGTGGGTTACTTCTTTATTTAAAAATCACTTCTCAGCTGGGCGTGGTGGCGCACGCTTGTAATCCCAGCATTTGGGAGGCTGAGACCAGAGGATCCGGGTTCAAGACCAGCCTCAGCTACTAGTGAGGCACTCCGCAACTTAGTGAGCCCCTGTTTCAAAATAAAGAATAAAAAATAGGGCTGGGGGTATAGCTTGAAGGTAGAATGCACCTGAGTTCAATTCCCAGTACTGCAAAAAAAAAAAAAAAAAAAAAAAGAAAGAAAGAAAAGAAAAAGAATAAAGAATAGGGCAAAAATAGGGCTGGGGGTGTAGCTCAGAGGTAGAATGCCCCTGAGTTCAATCCCCAGTATACCAAAAAAAAAAAAAAATCACTTCTCTAACAGATGGGCAAACTGAGGTATAATCTTGGCAATTACTTTCTCAAAGTCAAATAAGAGGTGATGCCAGGAAGCTGCAATTACATCTGAGTTTGACTCTGGGCATTGCTTTCCCCACCAACCTCCAGGGCCAGAGGCCAGGGCTCAAGGGCTTTCCCCATGTCTCTGAGTTCCACGGGCTTACCTGTTGTTCTGCTTCCCCTTGTTCCTCTCCTGCTTACAACCCACTTTTGTTCCTGTTCAGGGAGAATTAAGTCAAAGAACCGCTAGAGAGGAGGAAAAAGTCCAAACAATCACAGATGGCAGGCCCCAAAATTTAATTTAAAATCATTCTTTATTATCCAAAATATTAAAATTAAAGCTATAATGCCCAAAGGAAAACACAGATTAAAACCCCCAATGTTTCACAGCCTCTTCCTCAGGGGGTCCCCAAAACACTGAGTGAGAATGCTTTAGAAAAGTAAGCAGGAGAGCCGGAGCAGAGAGCCAGCTGTAGATCATTGAGCCAAACACTCGGTGACTGACCCAATCAGCTTCCCTTAAAGCCAAACACCAACTGTTTCATATGCAATTAATGATTGCCCTGGCAAATTAAAGTGCATCAAGTCGTCACAGGCATCATTGAATGAGAAGACACACAGCAGTCACAGGTATCTCAGCCCTGGCATCTACATAATGATATTACCAGGCTAATCTAGGCTCAGAGATTTAATTCTGCAAAACACCATGCACTAAATATTTATATTCATAAAGGACTAAGAAAAAATGCCCACATGCTACCTCTAGGCTCCCCATTTATTTGGAATAGGCTGCTGGCTCATTTGCTGGGGTTAAAGAGCATCAATCAAATGTCAGTAGAATCTCCAATGTTCCTACTCTCCAACTTTACTCTTCAAAAAAGCCTTATTGCTGGATTAGTTATTTACTTATTCATTTATTCACTGTGTGGTATTGGGGATCAAACCCAGGGGTGTTCTGCCACTGAGTTCCACCCACCAGACCTTTTCCATTTTGAAACAGAGTGTTACTAAGTTGTTGAGGATGGCCTCGAACCTGCAATCCTCCTGTCTCAGCCTCCTAAGTACTAGGTGGATTACGTGCTTATAGGTACCCAAAAGGGGCACAGCTGGTTTCTTCTCTAGAGAAGAAAAGCAGAAAAGGAGGCCCCTTCATATTTCAGAGCCAGGAAAGGGGCAGAAGAATGGATGAGGATATCAGTTCCCCATTCTTTGGTGCAGAAAATCAAAGTCCAGAGGGGGACTAGAGACCGTTACAGTCATCCTTTACAAATTCCAAATTCTCAGAGAAATCACAACTGTGGTTCTGATTTTGGATGCTGCTTCGCTTGAATTGTAAAACTGAAGAATAGGGCCTCCTCAAATGATCATAAATAAACCAGTGCCGATGGAAAGGAAATGTGCCGTCTTTGGCCTTTTGAATTTGTCTCGGTTTCCTCTACTGGAGCCTAATTCTGAGGTTATTTTTTTTGGTCCTGGAGATTGAACCCAGGGGCATTCTACCTCAAGGCTATATACCTCCATCCTTTTTAATTTATTTTTTATTTTTTGTACTGGGGATTGAATCCAAAGGCATTCTGCCTCTGAGCTACACCCCCAGACTATTTTATTGTTTGAAACAGGGTCTCACTAAGCTGTCTAAGGCTTCACTAAATTGCTGAGGCTGCCTGCGAACCTATGATCCTCCTGTCTCAGCTTCCCAAGTACTAGGATTACAGACATGTGCCACCATGTCTGGCTGCCTTTTTTATTTTTTATGTTGAAATAAGGTCTCACTAAGTTGCTGAGACTGGTCTGGAACCTGTGATCCTCCTATCTTAGCCTCCATAGTACTGGAATTGCAGGCATGTGACACCACACCCAGCCCAAATATTCTTATTTCAGCACACTTCTGGGCCTGAGCACTCCAGCATATGAGGCACAGAACCTAATGGGGCTTGGCCTAGCCCCTCTCCTCACAGGGTTGCCAGGATCATTTCTGTGTCCATCATGGAGACTGCTCTCCTCTCCCCACTGGCATCTCAAACCCAAATTGTTCAATCTAGCCCCTCTGCCCTTCTCCTTCCCTGGCAGCAAATACAGATGATGGAGTCTGTCTGTTCCCTGTGCACACCATGACTTGAAGCCTTCAGCAACTTTTCCAGGGCTCTGCGTATTACAATCAAGATGGGATCAGCTAATAAAAATTACATTGGTTACAATCCAAAAAGATTAACCAGCCTTAAGGGTTTCATGGCTATGCATTACACTTTTCAATTTTCCTACAATTAAGCTAACAACAAATAATATTGACAAATAAACTGCCAGCTCGCTAGCTGAAGCCTTGCCATGGGAAGGGAAAGTGGTCTACAAATCTGGCCACTGCCTGCTCATGAGGTCCAGCCTGTGAGTTCTAACACGCTGAGCACTGGCACAAGAGCTGCTTGGGGGCTGGGACAATGAGGAATCATTGCTGGCCTTGCTCCTAAAAAAAAAAAAAAAAAAAAAAAAAGAATTTAAAAAAGATGACAATCATAACCAGGCGTGGTGGTGCATTCCTTTAATCCCAGTACTTGGGAGGCTGAGATAGGAGAATCATAAACTCAAGGTCAGCCTGGGCAATTTAGTGAGGCTCTTAGCAACTTAGCAAGACCCTGTTTCCAAATTAAAAAAATAATCATAATAGGGCTGGGGGTGTAGCTCAGAGGCAGAACAGCAGAACCCTTGGGTTCAATCTCTAACACCACCAGGGAGAGAAAGAGAGAGAGAGAGAGAGAGAGAGAGAGAGAGAGAGAGAGAAAGAGAGAGAGAGAGAGAGAGAGAGAGAGAGAGAGAGAGAGAGAGAGAGAGAGAGAGAGTTAGTTAGTTCTGGGTGTGGTGGCACACACTTGTATACTTGGGAGGCTGAGACAGGAGGAGGATCACAAATTTGAGACCAGCCTCAGCAACTTAGTGAGATCCTATTTCAAAATAAAAATAAAATTGGGCTGGGAGCATAGCTCAGAGGTAGAATGCCCTTGGGTTCAATCTTCACTAACACACACACACACACACACACACACACACACACACACACACGAGACAACAATCTTGACTTCCCCCTCCTGCCACCTCTGAGAAATTTTCCTGGTTTCCACTGATTTCTTAACCTCTTACTGGAGACAACCCAGAATAAGGAGACCTATATTCTCAAGAGACACAACTGTATCAACTGATTAATTAATTTAGAGTCACAGATCCAGAGGCTAAAATCAATGATCTAGCACTGGCACTATTCAGGGAGGTAAAACCAAGAGTCTTAGTGAAGAACTTCTTTCGAACAGATGTTGATAGAGGTCTGTGGAGGCCAGACTTCTCCCTGCCAGGCAGGAGTGAAGAAAGAGAGATTTTGTTAGAGGAAAAAAGTTTTTAGAGCCTATGAGACGTTTTGGAGTGGAGCTGGGCATGGTGTTGCATGCCTGTAATCCCAGTACTTGGGATGCTGAGACAGGAGGATCGCAGGTTCAAAGCCAGCTTCAGCAATTTATGGAGGTCTCAGCAACTTTGTGAGACTCTGTTTCAAAAAAAAAAAAAAAAAAATAGGGCTAGGGGTGTAGCTCAGAGATAAAATGCCCCTAGGTTCAATCTCCAGCACCTTAAAAAACAAAAAACAAACCAGGCATGGTGGTGCACACTTGTAATCCTAGTACTTGGGAGGCTGAGACTGGAGGATCTGGGTTCGAGGCCAGCCTCAGCTACTTAGTGAGACCCTCTGCAACTTAGTGAGATCCTGTTTCAAAATAAAGAATAAAAAATAGGGCTGCCCCTGAGTTTTATCCTTAGTTCCACCAAACAAACAAAAATAAGCCAGATGTGGTGGTGGATTGCAGGTTCAAGGACAGCCTCAGTAAGTAGTGAGACTCTCATCAACCTAGCAAGACCCTGTTTCAAAATAAAAATAAAATACAGGACTGGGGATTAGCTCGGAGGTAGAATGCCCCTGGGTTAAATTCCTAGTACCACACATAAATAAATAAATAATAAAATAAAAACAAAAACAAACAAGATGGTTTGGACCTTGTCTGCAAAGCTAAGGCCAAATTACTTCTCTAGTTTTTTTTTTTGTTGTTGTTGTTGTTTTTGCGGTACTGGGGATTGAACTTGGGCATTCTACCTCCGAGCTATACCCCCAGCCGTATTTTTTATTCTTTATTTTGAAACAGGGTCTCACTAAGTTGCAGAGTGCCTCACTAGGTAGCTGAGGCTGGCCACGAACCTGGATCCTCCGGTTTCAGCCTCCCAAATGCTGGGATTACAAGCATGCACCACCATGCCTGGCTTTTTTTTTTTTTTCTCTTTATACTAGGGATTGAACTCAAGGGCAATCTACCTCTGAGCTACACCCCCATCCCTTCATCAAAACAAACAAATATCTGGCAATCACCCAGAATCCTAGGCCACTTGGGAGAGTGAAAGGCTGTTCTGTTTTCTCAAATTATAGCCAGAAAGCTGGGTGTGATAGTGGACACCTGTAATCCCAGTACTTGGGAGGCTGAGACAGGAGGATCACAGGTTCACAGTCAGCCTCAGCAGGTAGTGAGCCTTTCATCAACCTAGCAAGACCCTGTTTCCAAACCAAAATAAAAAGGACTGGGGGCTCAGGGGTATAGCTCAGAGGTAGAATGTCCCTGGGTTCAATCTTCAGTACCACAAAAATAAATAAATAAATAAATAAATAAACAAACAAACAAACCAACCAACCAGGTATGATGGCACATGTCTATAATCCCAGTACTTGGGAGACTGAGATTGGAGGATTGGAGGTTCATAGCCAGTCTCAGCAACCTTGTGAGTCCTTCTGCAACTTAGTGAGACCCTGTTTCAAAATAAAAATAAAATTGTCTGGGGTGTAGCTCAGAGGTAGAATGCCCCTGGGTTCAATCCCCAGAACCACTAAATAAATAAATAAATGAGGGAAAGAGGGAGGCAAGCAAGTAGGCCAAAGGAACAGCCAGGGTAAAGGCTCCAAGGTGGGGTATACCTGAGCTCATGGGAGAAATTCTTTCCCCTCTGACTTTGGGGGTCTCCTGTTGTTGCCCAGGTTACCCTGAAACTCCTGGACTCAAAGGATCCTCTTGCCTCAGTCTCCTATGTAGCTGGGACTACAGGTGCATGCTACCATGCCTGCTCCCTGCCTCTTTTTACACAGAATAATATACCTTCTTTTCTTTCAGCACGATAAAAGTTCATTAGTAAAAGCCTCCACTCCTTAGTGAGGTAGAAAGGGGAAAGAATAAGCTGGGCATGGTGGCACACGCTTGTAATCCCAGTACTTGGGAGGCTGAGACTGGAGGATCCAGGTTCGAGGCCAGCCTCAGCTGCTTAGTGAGGCCCTCCACAACTTAGTGAGATCCTGTTTCAAAATAAAGAATACAAAATAGGGCTGGGGGTGTAGCTCGGAGATAGAATGGCCCTGGGTTCCATCCCCAGTACTGCAAAAAAAAAAAAAAAAAAAAAAAGGAAAAGAATGTGAACTTGTACTTTTTCTTTCTTTCTTTCTTTTTTTTTTTTGTGGTACTGGGGATTGAATCCAGTCATTCTACCTCCAAGCTACACCCCAACCCTATTTTATTTGGAAATCAGGTCGCACTAAGTTGCAAAGGGCCTCATGAGGTTGCTGCAGGTAGCCATGAACCTGTGATCCTCCTCTCTCGGCCTCCCAAATACAGGCGTTCGCCATTGCACCTGACTTTGGCTTTCTTTTTTCTGTCCCAGCCATTCTTTGAAATCAACCATCAGTCTGTCCTCGTAGAGCTGTCCTTGAACTAAGACAACAGAAAGCCTCTGAGCTGCCTCCTTTCTCTGGTTCTTAAAATTATCACTGGGAGAATCACAAAAAAGCTCTGTTCAGGAACTCAGAGGTTTGGAATCAGGAGACTCATTGGTGGCTTTTGCAGCTGTGCCTCTTTGTTCCCGATGCAAAGCTGGCAGAGATGCTCTGGGCCCGAGGGGAGGGGCAGTATAGTCCATACCCCAGGGTTTGGCTGGAATCATTCAAGTCTCACCTGGTACTGATGAACTGAATTCAAATTCTTACCCACCTGTAAAGAGAAATGAAGATTCCAGAACACCTCTGTGGCTTGTTACCTGGCTTCTTCTGCCCACACTGTGGGGCCACCATGCCGCCTAACCTTTCTGGCATGTCCTTCCACTTGCTGCTTCTCTCTGTTTTCCACTCTCACCCAGTACATGCTCAGACTCTCTTTCAAACCCAAGACCTGGCCTCTTCTCGCAAGCACCCCCTCAGTCAGATTCCCTACAGATGACTGGATTGGGGAGGATGTTGGGAGGTGTACCCTCATAACCAGAGCATTAGATCTCCAAAACCCCAGCTTTGCAATCTTTTGCAAGAATTCAATTGTCATGGAATTTCTCCTTCCTGCCAAATTCCCTGCATCCAGAGAAAACAAATTCAAATGTACAAAAAAAAGATGGGGGAAAAAAAAAAACACTCTACTTGGCCATATTTAGATTCAAGTGAAAGCCTAAAAGCTGAATTCTGATCTTTATTGTGTTCTCTCTGGGCTGAGTCATACAGGATTCTTGTTATCATCAGGATCTTGTTACCATCATCATCACCATCACCACCACCATCATCATCATCATCACCATCATCATGACTACCACCACTGGCTAACATTTACTGAGTCCGTACCTTGAGCTGGGCCTAGATAGCTGCTTTACATGGATTGTCCCCTCCTGGCCTAGCAGAACTTAGACTATGCCCGATTTCAGTGCTGTGGCTGAAACAAATCCTTATGCCAGCCCTGGAACCAGCCAGGAGGACCTCAGGCCTGGGGATAAAGTTTACATAGGTTCCTTCTTTCCTTTCTTCCTTTCTTTTCTTTTCTTTCTTTCTTTCTTTTTTTTTTTTTCCTGTGGTACTGGGAATTGAACCCAGGGATATTCTATCTCTGAGCTACACCCCCAGCCCTATTTTACTTTTTTTAATTTTGAAACAGGGTCTCACTAAGTTGTAGAGGGCCTCACTAATTTGCTGGGGCTGGCTGTGAACCTGCAATCCTCCTGTCTCAGCCTCCCAAGTACTGGGATTACAAGCGTGCACCACCACGCCTGGCTTACATAGGTTGCCTTCTGACACATATTTGGGACAGTTTTTTTGACAGAGATCAGAGGGTAGCATTCAGTCACGTGTCTCCATTTAATAACTGTGTAGACAGGTGCTCACTTAGGATAAGAACACTGTATGCTCACAAAGCATTGGGATCAGAAATCTGTACAGAACTTCATGACCTTGTATATTGTAGCTACCAATTTATTTATGGATGAAATGATATGATATCTGAGATTTGCATCAATATAATCCAGAGGAGGGGGTAAGAAGTGGGTAAATACATACAAAACAATAGTGACCATAAATCAATATTTTTGAAACTGAGTAATGAGTAAAAGGAGGTTTGTTATATTATTCTCTTTATCTTTCTTTATTTTATTTTATTATTATTATTTTTTGTGTGTGGTACTGGGAATTGAACCCAGGGACATTCTATCTCCGAGCTACACCCCCAGCCCTATTTTTTTTTTTTTTTTTTTTTTTTTTTTTTTTTTTTTTTTTT
>PVLC010038502.1:0-14698 GCA_004027655.1 Graphiurus murinus | reverse complement strand
CATTCATTATAACAGTTGAATAGTATTCCATGGAATGAATTTGCCACTATTCACTCTCCTACTGATGGACATGTAGGTTGTTGCCAATTTTTGCTGTTGTTTGTCATGATGAATAATGCTCCAGTGAGTGTTATTATACATGTCTTTTTATGCACCTATGGAACAATTTCTCTACCTACGAGTGGAACTGGGTACAGGGTGTATATATCTTTCATTTACTAAATATTGCAAATTGTTCTTCAAATTGGTTGTACCAACCTGCAGCATATATATTTACCTATAGATTTGAGTTCTTGATTATTAACAATGTCTCCATAACATATAAGATGAATGTTGAGAATATTATTCCATATACCTTACTCGTTGTCTAACTGTGGATCTCATCTGAAGATGGAAGTTTAAGAAATCAGTCCGAATTCCATATTCTGTTTCATTCCGTATAGTTTAGAACAGTGAAGTCTGGTCAAGTATATCTAGGGAAGATAGAATTGAATCCAGTGTATCTTCAACTAAGAAAATAGCAGGATAAAATATTAATATAAGTGGGGTAACTCATTACTTCACATATCTGTCTTTTGTTTTACTTCCTCCAAATAATGTTATTTATGTTGGTTACTATTCAAAGTTAAGCAACTCACTTGAATTTCCTAAACATTAGAAAGACCAAATGAACATTAGAGTATTGCTCAGAGAATTGATTTTTCCCCCAAATGGAAATGAATTTGAATTAATTTGTGAAAGCATTAAACCTGAAATCAGGTCTTATTTTTATTGCTATTATTATTCTTTTTAGAATTTTCAATGTTTTATTATAAACTGAAGTTGCATAAATTGTATATATTTATGGGGTACAAAAAGATGGTAGGATTTATCAATACAATGAAAAATAAATAAGTCAAGCTAGTTAACTGTCACTTTAAAAACTTCTTGTGGTTGATAACATGTGAAATTTACTCATAGCAATTTTAAAATGTACAAGAAACATTATTGTTTTTATTTGTTACCTTTTAGTGTGGATATTTTCCTCTCTTCTTTCCCTGGGTAGTGTTTGTTGCTCTGTCCCACTGCTTCTCCCTTGGGGCTCCATCCAGCCACTGAGCAGCCAGCTGTGTAACCTGCTGGTCTCCAGCATTGACTGTGTACACATGAGTGCTGGATTCAAATCTTGGCTTTCACCGGGCGTGGTGGTGCATGCTTGTAATACCAGTATTCGGGAGGTGGAGACCGACTGGAGGATCCGGGTTCGCGGCCAGCCTCAGCTACCTAGTGAGGCACTCCGCAACTTAGTGAGACCCGGTTTCAAAATAAAGAATAAAAAATAGGGCTGAGGTTGTAGCTTAGAGGTGGAATGCCCCTGAGTTCAATCCCCAATACCGCAAAAAAAATTTTAAAAAATCAAATCTTGCTTTCCTTTTACTGACTGAGTAGACTGGGCAAGTTACTTCACCTGCCTGGGCTACAGTCTCCTCATATGTAGAATGGGAGCAATAATAGCCTGAATCTCATAGCATTGTCCCGAGGATTAAAACAGTAACTGCTCATAGTACTTGTGATGTAAGTGTATACTACGATTAGAGCTCCAAAGGCATGTGCTTTTAGGACAGAAAGAAATGGACTTTAAAAAGTAAAGTTAATAACGCAATAATACAATAAGAGTTCTAAATTTGCTAGAGATTTATACACACACACACACACACACACACACACACACATCTGAATTAATTATGAAACAAGTGCTCATTCATACCTTCCCTGAGGGCCTGGCTTTTGATTCTTCCAAAAGGCAATTGTAGGATGGCTTTACCCCAACATAGCCCCAGATCATTGGCCCTGTGAACCCAAAGACAGCTTTGTATCAAGATCACAGCTATTTCAACAGTATTTTTTTTTGTCTCTGCTATTTCTAGTGAGTTTAGATTTTATCAGAAATTCAGGGTTATGTTAAGTGGCCATACAAACTAAGGGGAGTCAGCCGGGTGTGGTGGCGCACGCTTGTAATCCCAGCATTCGGGAGGCTGAGACCAGAGGATCCCGGTTTGCAGCCAGCCTCAGCTACCTAGTGAGGCACTCTGCAACTTAGTGAGACCCTGTTTCAAAATAAAGAATAAAAAATAGGGTTGGGGGTATAGCTTGGAGGTAGAATGCCCCTGAGTTCAATTCCCAGTACCGAAAATAAAATAAAATAAAATAAACAAACTAAGGGGAGTCAATTAAGAAAAGATAACTCATTATTGGTATAAGCTTGGGCTCTTGACAAGTAGGTATTCAAACCCAAGCTATGCTAAATGTTTTCATAATATTATTTTTCTGCCTATTACAGTTTTGGTGACTAAACTCTCACCCCTAAGATGCAGCACCATGCCTGATGATTTAGGACCCCAGTAAACATTTGTAAGACGGATTGGCAGATGTATTAGAACATGAGTTTCTGAAGAATAAAGCAAGCTAAACTTGCCCAAGTTGATCGAGCATTTAAATAGGGTTTAGCCAGGCGTGGTGGTGCATGCTTGTAATGTCAGTACTTGGGAGGCTGAGAGTGGAGGATCCAGGTTTGCAGCTAGCCTCAGCTACTTAGTGAGGCCCTCCGCAACTTAGTGAGACCCTGTTTCAAAATAAAGAATAAAAATAGGGCTGGAGGTATAGCTCAGAGGTAGAATGCCCCTGGGTTCAATCCCCAGTACCCCTCCAACACACACACACACACAAATAAATAGGGTTTAAATAACAAGACAAGCAACATTTTAAAAGGATGGCGACCATGTATTTTTCCAGAACTTTGGGTGTATTTTTAGCCTTCATGTAAAAACCCATCAGTTTGTATCTGCAGTCTGAAAGGCAAACAGATTACTACTTTACACAATGTAGAGTTCCAGTTAAAAATGCTTTGTAAGCTGGGTGTGATGGTGTATGCTTGTAATCCCAGTACTTGGGAGGCTGAGACAGGAGAATTGCAGGTTCGCAGTCAGCCTCAGCTACTTAGTGAGGCCCTCCACAACAAAGTGAGACCTTGTTTCAAAATAAATAAATAATAATAAAAATATAGGGCTTAGAGGTAGAATGCCCCTGGGTTCAATCCCCAGAACTGAAAAAAAAAAGCTTTGTATTCCCATTCCACTTCATAGTTTACAAATCCTTTCATGTGATGGTACAAGTATTGTTTGAGAACTTACTGTGCACGTGCAACCATACTAAATGCCTTACATATATTGTCTCATTTATTCCTCAAACCAACTCTCTGCTGTAGTTTTTCTTCTCCTATTTTGCAGGGGATACTGAGGTAAAGGAGTAAGTAACTTTTCTAAGTTCACCCAGTCAGTAGGGTTTTTTGGTTTTGTTTTTACTAAGGATTGAACCCAAAGCATTCTACCTCCAAACTATTCACCAGCCCTTTATTTTACTTTATTTTGTGTGTGTGTGTGTGTGTGTGTGTGTGTGTGTGTGTGTGTGTGTGTGTTACAGGAGATTGACCTCAAAGGCAAAGTTGCTGAGGATGATCTCCCTACGTTGCTTGAGGCTGTCCTTGAGCCTGTGATCCTCCTATTTCAGCCTTCCAAGTACTGGGAGGCATTCACACCACACCTGGCCCAGTCATTAGGATTTAAACATAGACTTACCTAGACTTCACAGTCCACATTGATTCCTGAGAAGTAGAGCAGGCCAATTAATAGTAAAGAAACTTGAAATACAAGATGAACAGCCAGGGACAAACTTGGAAATAGAGCTCTTGCCTTATAAGTTCTGTCCAGCACTGTTTCTCAATTCCATGGTATTACACCAGAAAAAAATCCTCCATTCCTTTAACTCCACCAAATTTGGAAGCATGCTGTCTTCCAACAAATTCGTTTTCCGTAGACACTCAATGACCTTTGTGTGCTTATACACAAGATGCTCCATGGCCCATAGCATGGTTTAGGTGCTCAGCAGTGCATCATTTACTCAGTGAACGTGCCCAGTGGCATCCCACATGTCAGGTCCAGCGCTCCCTGCTGCGGGGTGGGGAAGGTGTCATAGAGGAAAGCACATTGAAGCTCTGGAAAATCCATTTGTTTGACATAGGTGCAGAGAAGCAAGTCAAGATGGACCCCCAGACCTTTAGTCTACCCAGCATCTGCTTACACCCGTTCTCCCAGCTCTACCTAGAACTTGCATCTCCCTGCTTTTCTGGAGTTGCCAACAACACTGTCCCTTGTCTACATGATTACCTTTAGAATAAGCAAAACCTTCACTGCAGTTTGGAAAATCAACCAGTGTTGGTTCTACGGCGCTTTTCTTTAAACTCAGAAACTCTACATCCTAAGCTAATGTCTGAGCAATGGGTAGGCATGCTTGGGCTTGCTTTCGCTGCAGTGTTATGACCTACAACCATTTCTCATGTGTTGGCCACCGAAAGACCATTCACCTGCATCTCATCTTCGTCCAAATAAAGCTGGCCCAGAAGCGCTGCAGTCTCCTAAGGAATCCACAGATTATTCTAGTGAACATGAGGGAAGGAGGCCCTGCCTCCATGATGGTGAGCCTACTTGGCCTTGGTGTTGTCGCCTTTCACTTTATTTATTAGTACACACGACCCTGAAGTTGAATCAAAATGCTGAAATTGCTTTTTATTGACCCCCAAAAGCTTTTTTTTTTCACTGAATGATTATATTTAGTTATGCCAGAGTAGATTTTTGTGACATAAATATGATGATAGCTTATACAGATCCACCAAGCATGATGGTTTGAAACTACACTCATCCAATAGTTAGCAATACTTTCTAATCTGCTTGTTTATGAAGAGATTAAGAGGCGCAATATTTGTGCTTCCAACCTGATGGTCAAAAGCCACATTGGACTACTTAAGATTAAATAAGCTAAATTAAGGTTAGATATTTCATTTCTCAACTGTATGACCCTATTTCAATTGCTCTGTAGCCTCATGTGGGCAGTGGCTATCATATTAGGTGGCACAGAGACAAAATAATTTTATATTTTATTTATTTATTTATTTTTATTTATTTATTTTTGCCAGTACTGGGGATTGAACCCAGGGGTACTCTAACACCAAGCTACATCCCCAGCCATTTTTATTTTGGGAGAGGGTCTCCCTCTGTTGCCCAGGCTGACCTCAAACTTGTGATCCTTCTGCCACAGCCTCCTGAATTGCTAGTATGAATAGACATGTACCACCATGCCCCCAAAGAGTTTCATCATTGTATAAAGTTTTATTGGACAGCGGAGTCCCAGATGGCACAGAGAAATCTACTTTACCTAAAAACTTGATGCTGGGCTGCAGTTGGAGCTCAGTGATAGAATGCTTGCCTTGCATGTACAAGGCCCTTGAGTTTAATCCCAGTACCGCAGCAAAGGAACAACCCCAACCTGGTGCAGAGCCAAGTTTCATTCAAAGAAATTCATAAAACACTTCATGGAAATTAGATCTCTCTATTGAAAACCATGGGTCAGAAAGCAAGTGAATTTTGGTGCTGAGATGAATGCATCCCCAGAACCTCCCATCCCTCTTTGTTCCAGTCTCTCCTAGCCATCCTCCCTACTCCCGGTGGTAGCAGATGCTTTATTACTTCCCTCCAGTATAGATGCTATTGAAGAAGAGTGAAGGAAAGCAACAGGGAGGAAGTGGTTTGTGTACATAATTAGCATCCATGAACTCTGTGTAATTTTTCCTCTTCTTTCTTCAGGTCCTTGAGGCCACTCGGGTTAATCGAAGAAAGAGCGCACTGGCCTTGCGCTGGGAGGCCGGGATCTACGCCAACCAGGAGGAAGAGGACAATGAATAAACTTCCTTCATCCCAGAAAGCTCCTTTGGTGCTTGGGATACCAAGAAACTAAGAGATGATCACATCCAAGCATTTTAATGGACTATTTATTAAAGTGCATACAAACTTAGCAAACCTTATGTAGACCAGAAGCTGCAATACCCAAGGACAAAAAACAAAGGGAAAAGGAAGTCCACCCATCAAACTCTGAGACCCAGGAGTCAGAAGAGAAGGGATTTCTTTATGACTCCAAGAAGCCTCTGGATTGGGGCCATCCACAATTAATTGATCCAAATGGACAAAGGCATTGCGAGCCAATCAACAGATTTGCTGCAGGCAGAACGGAGACCAGCCTTGCTGGGTGATAAGGAAGAGGGTTGGTGACGAGGCCATTCAGAGAGCAGCAGGGCCCAGGCTGATGCTGTCCACGTGGTGTATATTTCTCCACACCAGCTTCCCACCCCCTGCTGGCAGCATCAGAGGTGTTGGGTCAACTCCATTTTCTCCAGCAGCCATAAAGCGAATGGTGTTTCTTGCTATAGTTGCCCCAAAGAGGCAGCTGTGATTCAATTTCTCTTGCCTTTAGTTATTTTTAATTGGGAGCAATTGATGATTGCAATACGTAAAATCCATATTTTTAAGACAATATTTCTTCATGTTGCAGATGCAATCTATTCTACACAAGGAGGTTGAGCAAGGCGGGGGAGAAAGCCAAACCAAATGGATTATTTTAGCTTTAGGATCTTTGTCTGCCTATATACTATGGACCGATCTGTAGTTTAGAAGAACACATTTTCACAATTATGTTTCTTCATATGAAAACTATATTTAGTGGGCAACAACTATTTTTATGATGGGATGGGGGGATATAAACACGGATAAAATCTGTACACATTGAACAGCTTGGTTCAAGACGGTAGGGGTATTTTTAGAGTGGCAATAATTGAAAAAAAAAAAAGGGGGCAGATTCTGCCTTAGAGAGGTGGATGACAAGAAATAAAAAAGGTGTTTATAACTATTTTGTATTATACAGTGAACCTTAGAGGTGGTAGGAACAAGGAGGGATTGTTTGGGGTCAATCAGGAAGGGAAAGTCAAGGAAGGTAAGGAGAGAAAAAGGGAGGAGGAGAAAGAGTGGGGAAATAAGGAAGTAGGAAAGATTATTTTTGTGGAGCAACCAGTGTTTTTCAGGACGATTAAGAGAAAAATATAGAATAGAAGTTTAAGTGCAGGTTTGAAATCAGCTACAAATCCTAAAGATGTGTTTGTGTTGTGTATGTGTGTGTGTACACCTTCGTGTGTTTGTGTAAGGAGTGTATGTTCACGAGTAAGGGTGTGTGTGTGTGTGTGTGTGTGTGTGTGTGTGTGTGTGAAAATTCCAGAATGATCATGGCACATGGGTATACAGGTATTTCCTCCAAAGCTGTTTGCCAGCTTCAGGAGTGAGTGAGAATTTCTTTTTTATGAAAAGGGATATAAGGCACCAAGCTGATGCAGTATTTGTAATATTAAATTGACCTAACATGGTATTTGCATGGTTCACAATTGCGAAGTTTTGAGCAGTTTTGTAATTTGACATTTAGGAACATATTCTATTTATTCTCATGCTTTGTATTCATGCTGAGTATATTATAGAGGATGCCAGCTTTACTCTTTCTGTCATTTAAAGCAATATGATAAGAGCATTCAATAATTGAGTGCCCTACAATTTCTGGATGAGAAAATGTTTAGCTTCTGGTCATGAGAAAAAAACTAAACAGCCTTCCTTATTTTTCCTTTGTTTTAAAACTATGGTTTAAAAAAAAAGCAATAATTAAATCAGACCTCACTAAAATTCATTTTTGTTTTCACATTGTTATGTCATAAGCTCTAATATGTTATTCTAATAAGTAGTAATTCCACAAAATGTGTATGTAGTGTCACACACATTATCTTCGCTTTTTATCTTTGCTAGTGTTGACTTTGGGGGAAAGTTTATCCACAGACAAGTGGTTGGCATTAAGTAAAAAAAGAAGGAAATGTCTAATAACCCCTAAGGATCCTTAAAAATGCTAAGGGAATCTGTAATGTGAAGGCAGATTCTGCTGGTGGTAGCCAAAATTCCACATGGACCCATGTCACCATCCTTAGATGGTTCATACTCCTGAATGTTCAGCAAAATGCTAGCCACTGGAGACACAAAACGAGTAAGATCCCTGTTGCAAAGAATTCATTTTCTAGTGGGGGAAGCTGGTATAAAGACACATATACCTAGAGAAGTGACATCCATGTTAGATTAGAAGTCCTGTCACATGAAACAGGAGCACTCGGGAAGGAGGACCAAAATTGTTCTCTGAGGCTTGCCGGCTAGAAGGTACCAGTGGCCTGGGCTGAGGACCCAATGATGAGGGGTGTTCCAAAGGGAGACACACGGATAGGAACAGAGGAGGCAGCAGCACCCGGTGGCCCCAGGATGGCTGGAGAGTAGGATGCTTTTATGGGTTGCACCAACAACCAAAAAATGTATTTTGCCTATTGGGATGAACTCATGGATATGCTAGAGACATGATGTAGACTAACTCCCCCATTTTTCACAAGAGGAAACTGTCGTATGGAAGCCTTGTACCTATGTGAAAGCTACTGTTGAGAATTGGCTCCTGAAGGGTGAGCTTAGGAAGCCCCCTAATTCATGGAACTGCTTTAGAGGCAGACTAAGTTAATTGGACCAGCAGCACCTACTGCCTAAGGAATGACAAAGAGCTATAGATGGGGTCCTTCTAGCCACGCTCCTGTGCAGATGAAGAGACAAATGTGGTTTCTGTGACCCTCCCCCAGTCACAAAGCTGTTTTTACTGTGGTCCCCACACCTCCAACTTTTGCTAGTTCCCCCGAATTGCCTTCCGGTGACTGCTGTGTGTTTCCTTGCTCTGCTCACTGAGGATCCCAGTATATTGCTATTAAAATGTAAATTACAGTTCCTTGGGAGAGCCAGATTTTCTCTGCGCTCTTGTATTTTGTTTTGTTTAACTCCTGCAAGAAACCTTGGGCCACCAATCTGGACATAGCACTGTGTAGGCTCTAGGATCCCTTGTGAACCCCTGTAGCTTTCTGAAGAAGGAATGCGTCCCTGGGGGAGAGTCATTCCTGCCTCATGCATGGAGAGAAAGAGGCTTATGAGAAGCTTGGCCTCCGAGGCTGGGTCCCACCCTCAAATAGCACGAAAGCTTGTTCATCTCAACCGTAACACATGTTTAGATTCTGTACATGTTAAAAGCCTTCCCGAAAGTATTCCATGCTGCAGTGTTTATAGACGTTCACTTTCCTCCGGAGCCGATTAACTACTGACCTGCCTTGGCTTTCTCATCCAGAAATCGTGGAAACAGGGTCTGTCAGTGGCTGGAGGCTGGGCTGTGTTCTACTTGGATGACACAATGCAATTTCCTCGGCTCTTCAAACCCACACCCATGCATGCTGCCCACCCTAGACAGTGACATAGACGCAGTATATAGATCAGTGTACACACACACACACACACACACACACACAGCATAACAGAACACTAAAGCAGTGTTGACTCTTGTCTCTCAAGACAGGCATTTTTTTTTTCCAACTAAAGAATGGATTTAATTAAACTTACGTATTGAAAAAAAAAAAGTAGCCTAAGTGTTAGAGATGGTGAATATATCCAGTTTTAGTTACAGAACCAATGTCTGAATTTTAAGCATTCAGCGAGCTGCCAAGTTTGATTTTTGCGTTGCTCTCTACCCAAATGACATTTCCTTTCTTTCTTTTCTTTTTTTTTTTTTTAATTGGAGGAGGGGGGAAAAAAAGCAGCAATACTGTGTTTGAAAAACCATACTCTGTATCTGGCTTTCCTGTGTATGTTAACCACTTAAATGTTATTATCCCGCTTCGGTTTTATAGTGATTGTGAGGCATTCGATGCAAGCATACAGTTATTTTCTCATTAAAATCCCAGCGTGTGTGTTGCGTTTTTGTAAAGGACGGCTGTGTGTCTGAGTGGGGGGGTGTAGGGCAGGGAAGCCTGGCCTAACCTTGAGTGGCAGGCCAGTGCCTCGGCCTCTGCGACAGCCTCCGCGTCTTCACCTATGGGATACGCCTAGCTGGTGGGGCCCATGGCCACAGCCTGCTCCAGGTCCCCTTTCTCAGTGTTGTCTCCAACTGCCTAGCTGGACCCCAGAAACCTCCAACAGGAGGCGCAGAGCTGATATGCCGGCCTCTGGCCTCTGGATGCTGCAGGTGCTCTCCAGAACCCAGGTGATCGCTGGGCAAGCAGCAGGATGAACCCTCGAGTGGGGTCACGCGTCTGGATCCTTAGCCCTCCTCTTTATTAGCACGGTCTGAGCATTTGTATTTGGCTGTCTGTGAAGAGCAGCAGGTTTCAGACTTTAAAGAACATATGAAAACCACAGGTTGATCAGGAAGCTTCCTCCCCAAATCCCCCCTCTCTGCCCGCCTCACTCCCTGTACTCCAGCTGTGTCGCCAGTGACTCTGGCCCCAGCCCCACCTTCCCACCCACTTAGCCCAGGCCCCTGGTTTCCTGTTCTCCCTCCAGGGCCCCTCCTGCTCTCGGTACTTCCTTTCCAGCTGTGTCTTCCTCTTTTCCCAGGATTCCCAGGTGTATCTTCCTGCTCCCAGCATCTGGGGGTTTCCCATGGCACCTTGCAGGGGTGGAATCTTCTAACCTCTGTGTAGTGAGAGTTCTCAGGTTTCCAGGGGAGTGGTGACAATCCCCCTTGAAAATTGGATGAAACCGTCACGTTTCTGCAGTGCTGAGGATGTGTCAGACACTTTCTAGCCTTTCCATGAATGTGACAGACAGCTGGCCCTCTGAATCCTTGGATTCTGCAAGAATGGATAAAAAATATTGGGGGAGGGGAAAGTATCTGTACTGAACATGTATTTTTTTCCTATCATTCTCAATACAGTATAACAACTATTTACATAGCAGTTTCATTGTAAATATATGCCTATATTTACAATGTGTTATATTAATAAATTAATACATTTACATTTATATATATGTAACCTAGGAGTGATTTAAAGTATATAGGGGATGTATGTAGGTCATGTGTAAACACTACACCATTCCATATAAGGGACTTGAGCATCCACAAATTTTGGTATTCCCTGGGGATCCTGCGACCAATTCCCCATGGATACCAAGGTCCCCAGGTCAGGGGAGGGGGTGGGAGTGGGAGCAGCAAAGAAGTTTCTTTCCTTGAATGAACTTTCTCTGAGCTCCTCTCTGTGGGATTGCCTCTCCCAGAGGTGGGGAGAGAAGATGGCCCAGGCATCCCCACAGCTGCCCAAAAGGAACTGGAAGTGACTGCAAACAAGGAGTTGGAAATATGTTAAAATTAAGTGTAGCGATGGTTGCACAACTCTAAATTTACTAAAAACCCCTAAAATGTATGCATGAAATGGGCAAATCTTATTATGCGAATTAAGACACACACACACACACACACACACACACACACACACACACACACACAGAGTGTGTGAGAGGGCAGCCAGTGAAGAAAATAGAGAAATAGAGGACACAGAGTATGAGTGGGGAATGAGGCCAAGGAAGCCACACAGCCTTTGGAGGGGGAGGGAAGGAGTCCTTCCTGCCAACATGTGGCCGCTAGTTCCCCACTAATACGGAAGAAAGCTTGCCTCTTTGGGGCGCCCTCCAGGGACCAGGGGCAGAGGAGCTGTGATCCCCTGTGAAAGCACAGGCCTGGATCTGGGGATGGGACCGAGCTGGGCCAGTCAAGGTGCACAGCACTGCACTGGGAGCTGAGGCTATGAAATGCAAGGCTCCTCGGCTGGCAGAGATGGGACGGGGAGTCTGGGATAGTCCCAAGAGAACTAATCTCTTTGGGATTCTTACTGAACAGGATCTCACCAGAAACCCATCCACATTGCAGGATGTTACACCTGGACTCAGCAAAAGGCGGGCACGCAGGCTGGTTGATCTGTGATGGAGAGCATCCCTGAGGAGGGATGAGGGTCTGCCCACTCCCCCAGGCCCATCTCCCCTGCTTCTTGCTGGTGGCAAGGAGACTCCTTGTGGCACATGTAAGTCCACCAGAGCATCGCTCATTCTAATCATGAGATTCCTCGGCCATGAGAGGGGGGTGACTGTGCCTTTCCCTGCACAGATCCCACATGAAATTCAGAGATACTTCAAATAAATGAGGAGGGATACGAGTAGAATAGTGGACAGGGATTTGGGGAGGGAGGTGAAATGGGGCGGGGGAGACTTGATGAAGGTGACGGTTCCAACGATCCTATGCACATTTGCAAAGGTATCAATACCAGTTTTAATATTCTGCATGGGGAAGGGCAAGGAGCGGGGTGGGATCTGGAGGGTAACACACCAGGTACCAGGTGCACGTATGTTCCTACCACAGCAAACCTCAGCATGATGTATGGTCACAATGCACCAAGAAAAGGACACTGTTTAAAAAAGAAGTGGGCTGCTAGGGACACAACAAATGGGGAACCCAAAAGGAGAACTCGGGAGGTTTTAAACGTACAAGGTAAGAATGGGGTCTCAGGAAATACCCGGAGGCGGCACGCCGGCAACTTCTAAATGTGGTCTAAGCATTCCGATGCTTTATCTGCAAGAAGAACACAGGCTCAATGCATTGCCTTAGCGACCAAGTGAAAGTGACCTCAAGGTCAGTCAGCCGAGCCCTGGTGGGAGACCTCTCCAAACTCTGACGTTCACAGATGGTGGACTCAGCACCACTGGGATAAAATCACAAGTCTCTCTCTTTTCCCTCTCTCTCTGCCCACTCAATTATAGAACATTCTGTCTCTGCTGTGGTCTCCAGCTGGTAAACATCAAAGTGCCTCTGAGAGCACTGGTCTAAATTCGAGTGAGCGCCACGTCACCTGGAAGGCTTGTCACACGCAGATGAGCCCCATTCCCCTGAGCTTCTGATTCAGTGGGTCTGGAGAGCAGCCCAAGAACTCTCTAACTAGTACCCCGGAGATGCCGCTCCTGCTGGCACAAGGAACTCACTTTGGGACTCACTGGCCCGGAGCATAGGAAATGATGGGTCTGGGCATGTCACTTCTGTTTGAAAACTGGGGATATACTTCAAGAGTAGAGAGTTTGCCTGGCATGCACGAGGCCCTGTGTTCAATTCCCAGCACTGCAAAGAAAACAAAAACAAAAACTGGGTAACGGATTCATGATTTATAAGTCATAGATATATGTGGGAGCCTCTGCATGCTCATCCAGCCATGAAGTCTCCAGTGCATGGCTTTGGGGAAGCAGCACTTAATCTCACTTAGATTCTTGGGCAAGGCCCCTCTGATATGGGCGAACCAGATGAAGAAGAAAATGGGAAAGACAATAATATCTCAGTTTAATTTCAGGGCAAGATCAAGGGATTCATTTAGCCATCAGAAGTTTTTTTCATGTGGAATGATAGCAATAACAGAAGCTTGGACTTAACGTAAGGATTCCATAACTGAGCACGAGGCCAGATCTCATGCCTAACTTCCTGTGTAAACTACTCGTGGCCCATGTCTTCCTGAGTAATCGGCTAAAGTATGTTTTCTTTCCTTGCCATGAGTTTGGTGGTCAGCAAGAAGATCTTGGGGAAGCTACCCCTTCTAGCCTGCCCACTGTGTAAGATGTCAGGGACTGCACATGGACAAGCCAGTTGGTGACAAGAATAGCCCCAGAATGAAGATCTTTGTACTTAAGATTTGCAGAACCGAAAAGCATCTCTTGATTAGGTGGCTAACATCAGACATGCATCATTTGGCCACAAACCTCCACCTGTGTGAAGATGCCTACCAGTGTGTGGTCACCCATCTCCTATCTTAACCATCCCTAAGTCAGCAAGATGGCTCTTAGGGACCAGAATCCCTACCATCTTTTAATCAACTAGCTTAATGTAATAAAAATCCTTTCCCAACACCTTGCCTCTTGACTGATTGGATTCTATTGCTTGGAGAGTATACCGAGCCTATGCATTGTAACAGTTTGAATATCATGGTTGCACAATTCTTGGTCTAGAGTAGCACTTCTCAGCGAGATTAGCCAGTCTCAAAAACCCCATAGTTGTCTGTTTTATATGTGGAAGCTGGAGAGAAATTGGGAAACAAGGGTAACAGGACATAGAAAAGCAGAGACTCCAGTGGAGGGGGTTTAGAGAAGGAAAAATGAGGGATGGAGACATAAAGAATGTAACAGTTGAAATAATGATACATCCCTATATACAATAACCAATTCCAATCTCAAAGACTTGTGCGGGGAGGGCAGGGAGGGGGCGGGGCCTGGCGGTCCATGCTCCAAGAGTTGTGTGCATGTGCGTTCCTGTCACTCTACACATCAGTATGATGTATAGTTACAATGCACAAGTGAAAGTATAAAAAATAAATAAATAAATAAAACCCCGCCGGGCGTGGTGGCGCATGCTTGTAATCCCAGCATTTGGGAGGCGGAGACCGGAGGATCCGGGTTCACGGCCAGCCTCAGCTACCTAGTGAGGCACTCCGCAATTTAGTGAGACCCGGTTTCAAAATAAAGAATAAAAAATAGGGCTGGGGGTATAGCTTGTAGGTAGAATGCCCCTGAGTTCAATTCCCAGTACCGCAAAATAAATAAATAAATAAATAAATAAATAAGTAAATAAAACCCCTTCAGAGGCAAAAAAAAAAAAAGAATAGCACTTCTCAAGTCTGGTTCCATATCAGAATCACCTGGAGAGCTTTGCAATTTGTATCAATTGGTCTGGTCTGGGGCCCAGGCATTAAAAGGTTCTAAATTAGCCAGGTGTGGTGGTGCACACCTGTAGTCCCAGTTCTTGGGAAGCTGAGATAGGAGGATCACAGGTTCGAGGACAGCCTCAGCAACTAGTGAGACTCTCAGCCACCTAGAGAGACCTTGTTAAAAAATAAAATAGGGTTGAAGGTGTAGCTCAGAGGTAGAAT